>PVJS01020829.1:0-32185 GCA_004027185.1 Glis glis
AAGAAAGAAAGAAAGAAAGAAAGAAAGAAAGAAAGAAAGAAAGAAAGAAAGAAAGAAAGAGAAAAACTATGAAAGCCGGGCGTGGTGGCACACGCTTGTAATCCCAGTACTTGGGAGGCTGAGACAGGAGGGTTGTAGGTTTGAGGACCACCTCAGCAACCTAGTGTAACCCCGTTTCAGAAAACAAAAATATAGAAAGGGCTGGGGGGATAGCTCAGAGGTAGTATATCCCTGGGTTCAAGCCTCATTACCACAAATGAAAAAACTGGAAAAAGAAAAATGATGATAGATTCAGTAGACTGCTTTGTATCAACATCCTTTTTTCCAGAAAATAAAAAAAAGCACGCCCTGTTGCCATTCTTCTCTCCTACTACTCAGATACGGTTGTTTTCATTAAATTGCATGTATCCTTCCAGTTGGTACTTTTGTACTTGTGCTAAATATGTATGTACCGATAAAAATTGATAATTTTTTTCTTTTTTTAATTTTACATAAATGATATTTACTAGATTTTCATTTTTAACTTCAGTAAAAATGTCATGGGGAAAAAACTGAGATTCCGCATTACATTTTAAAGCTAACTATCTGGATTCATATTATTTGGTTGTTTTACAATGAGGAATGACATTATCTGTGTTTCTCATACTCAAAGGATCTTCGCTGTCTTCCATCCTGGTGAAGTGAAATAATCTATTATTATTAGCCCGAGTGCTAGTCACCACAAGATTAACTAGTAAAATTAACTTTCTATGGCAATAATAGCTCACATTGATTGAACAAACCCAGTTTCCTGCAACAACATTTCTAAAACAATCATACAGTTTTCTAAAGCAAAGATTCACAGGCTAAAATTTATCATTCGACCACACTTTCATCTCTTACAGTAAAAACATTTAATATTTTTTGTGCTTCTTAGTAAACATGCTTAGAAACATATTGACACAGTGACGAAATACTGTTAGGATGTAAAATTTAAGATTACTGATTTATAAGTATATGTTAACTGTGTATCTCATTTATCTAAAGTGTCAATCCAGTGCTTTGGGCTCCTAAAAGCATTTAAACATTCCAAAAAAATTTTAAAGCCGGGCGTGGTGGCGCATGCTTGTAATCCCAGTACTTTGGGAGGCGGAGACCGGAGGATCCGGGTTCGCGGCCAGCCTCAGCTCTCGCTCTCTCTCCCTGTCTCTCTCTCTCTCTCTCCTTAGTGAGGCCCTCTGCAACTTCATGAGACCCGGTTTCAAAATAAAGCATAAAAAAAATAGGGCCGGGGTCGTAGTGCGGAGGTAGAACGCCCCTGCGTTCAATCCCCGGTACCGCAAAAAAAAAAAAAAAAAAATTTTAAAAAGCAAAAAATAAAACAAAACCCTGCTCTTTGGTACTCAGTTCTTCTATTTTCTACCTAATTCTATGTGGAATATTCTGCTACTTTCTCTGAGATTTATTCCATTTTAGCTGCTTCTTTTCCAATTCTTTTTTTAAAACTATTTAAGAGACTTTTGAGAATTGTTTTAAATTATTTTTCTAAAATTTCTATTTGATTCTTTTTCAAGTCTATTTTTTACCCTTCTCAAACCTACTGGATTATTTTCCTGCCTTTAACACTTTGAGCATGTCAAACTTATTCATATGGAAATCTTCAGATTCCTCCAGTATATACAGTTTCTGCAGTGTGATTCTCTACTAAGTCTACCAACTCAGTTTTTTTCTTCCTGAAGTGCTTAGTGATTTTTTTGTTACAGTGTTAGTCACTGGAGGAAATTATTTCCTGTGGGAATCCTGCCTACCCTGAGCACTATAGCTACTCCTAGAGTTAGTTTGCTTCTTGGGAGGTCCTGTTGTTTTCATCAGTTTCCACCAGTTTCTTATTTAAAGTTCTTGGGTCAGATTCTACATTTTGTGTTCACGGATAACAAAAACAAGTTCCATCCTCCAATATATAACATTTTACTAAGTCACTAATATCTCCCCATTGGCTTTTCACACCTGACCCAGGATGGTCCACCAGTTCCTTGCTGAGATAGTCTACTATAATGAAATCCTTCTTGCTGAATCTTTCCCATAAGGAAGCTCTGCCAGGATTTCATTTTTCTTTTCTTTCTTTCTTTCTTTTTTTTTTTTTTGCGGTACCGGGGGTTGAACCCACGGGCGTTTTACCTCCAAGCTACACCCCTGGTCTCACGAAGTTGCAGAGGCCTCACTAAGTAGCTGAGGCTGGCCGTGAACCTGGATCCTCCGGTCTCCGCCTCCCAAGTACTGGGATTACAAGCGTGCACCACCACGCCCGGCCAAGGATTTCATTTTTCTGTAAAATGTTTAGCTTCAGTTTCACACTTAAATTGGGCCTACGCTAATCATGAGATTGAAGCCCCTAACACATCATGGTGTTGTTGTTGTTGTTGTTGTTGTTGTTGTTGTTGTTGTTGTTTGGGGTTCTTTTTTTTTTGCATACCATTTACTTAGCCTGGAAAAATTCAATTTTTTTCCTCACTGGACTAATCCAGCCTCCCTCTCCTTCATTCACCTTGTGTGTTTCTATTCATTTTAGACTTCTGGTTTTCAAAGTGGTTGCTCATTATATTTAACTGGTTAGCTACTTTTTTTTTAAGGTAAAAACAAAAAACAAAACAAAACAGATGTCTATCTCAAGCCAATTAAGCCAAAACCTTTGTGGTGGATCCTGAGTATTCTCTTTAGTTGTTATTGTTGTTTTTCTTCTTCTTCTTCTTTAAATCCACTAGTTATTAGTCACTAGCCAGAGTGGAAAACTTCTATTCTGAATTCAGGCCAGTTGGCATCTCTGATGAAGCCTTCTCCAATTCTTCCAGGAATCAATTCTCTGTTTCTGCACCCTGAACACCTTTCCCTTTGCTACCCCCACACTTATTATGTCGACTCTCCCTACCCAAGATGAATAGTGCCTTCTAGCTTGGAAATGTCTTTTTTATCCTAAATATCAATCTAGTCCCAGGACCTAGACAGTATGGCACATCATGGTACAACAGGATAAGGGAATGAATACATGGATGGATGGATGCATGGATGGATGGATGAATGGATGGATGGACCCAAAGTTGAAACCCTACTAATCATTAAGATTGATATCTTTTGTTTTCTCTAGGATTGATCATCCCTTTTCCCTCTAGAAAGAGTAAAGCTGTTGGCTTCCCTGGGTTCATATGGAAGAAAAAACCACCAGGATTTTCCAATTTAAGATCCTACCCCTGGAGATAGTCCTTGGTGCCAAGTGAAAAGCAACATGCTTTGTGAAAATCCTACCAACCTCTGAAGTCTCCTCTGTCTAGCTCTACGATGCCTTTTTTCCCGTTTAAACTCCTATAATGTTTCCATTTTTTTATTCCCTAATGAAGAGTCAGCAGTGAAATATGCCAGAACTGCTTTTTCCCACAGGCAATGCCAATCTCTTGCTAATAAAACAAAATTAAATTAAAAACAGAATCTTGGTTTAAAAGACTTTAAAGTAATTGCCAAACTGCGTTGTATGATTAATATATTCCACCAGTCCCGTTACCACAAGTCTGTACCATGCAATTTAGCTCTTATTTACGTAGTTGTTTTGTTTGGTTATGCATTTATATGAGCATGCACTCCTTCAGCAAATACTTACTGAACACCTACCACATGTGAAACACTTTGCTCTTATTAGTTTTAGATCTCCAAATTAACTCTGTGTGCCCAGGGAAAAAGGTATGTTGTATTTATGACCAAAAATTGTTAGGTTAAATCATATAAAATTGCCTCTAGTTTACAACAAAACAAAAGCTAGCAATTTCATATGGTCCAATTTAATACTTATCATTGAGCTGTATATGGTAAGGTTACCTACCTAAGAAGCTGGTTAAAATTGGCTGTACAGTTTTTTTTTTCATTAGATGGAGTACTACTTAGGTCCTGAGAAGTTCTGAAAAGGTCTAAGAAGTTTTAAGAAAGAAGAAATGAGCTAGGGGTGTAGTTTGGTGGCAGAGCACTTGCCTAGCATGCATGAGGCCCTGGGTTTGATCCCCAGAAAGAGACAGAGGAAGGAAGGGAGGGAGGGAGGGAGGGAGGGAGGGAGGGAGGGAAGGAGGGAAAGAAGGGTCTTGAAAAAGAAAAGGGAAATGCAAATTCAGAATTAATAAGTTTTTAACTAAATGTCAACAGTGTGTATCATGTCAACTTCATTACTTATTATTAAACATTTCATGCACTTATGAATATTTTTTTTTAGTTTTTCTCACTGCTAAAAAATTCTCAAAAATGCATGTGATTGCTGAGGTATCAGTAAGTAAGGTACTTATAGGCAAATAATTTCAAAGGCAAAATTTTTAAAATAATTTTCAAGTTTTTTAACAATGGACCAAAAGGTTGAAGGACTGTTCTCTAAAAATAAAACTGCCCACACCTTTCAGGGTCTTAAATTTGCCCAGAAAGCTCGACAAGCCATTCCCTGTCCCCCAGAATAGTGGATGAATGAGAAACAATTAGGGTTTGTCAAGTGCATATAAATGCTGAATTCTGCTCTTAAACAATCCACTATTGAGAGATTTTATTTTTAATAGAGAGCCTCTGGATCAAAGGGGAGTTATAAGAGTAACTATTGAGAATTCTTTCCACCCTTATTAATTACAATTGTCAAATAAGAAAAGAGCTGAGAATTGACCCGACCCTCTAAGGTCAGCATAGTGATTTATCAGAGTCCTTTCTAGGGGAAATGGTGAGGACAGTCCAGGTTCATCATATATATGCATATATATAATATATATTATACATTTATGTGTGGTGGGGGGAGTGTTAGGGATCAAACCCAGGGCCTCCCATGTGCTAGACAAACACTGCTCTACCACTGAGCTACATCCTTAGCCCCCATGTTTGTTATTGATAGCACAATCCACTAAACTTTTACCAAAGGTGGTGTACCTAGTAGAGCATTTTTCCAGCAGGGTGCGCCATTGAGATGCCAGAAACTACCTACCAGTAATCAGCACAATGCAGGAAGTCTCTAGACCTAATCAGAGAGAGGATCCCTGATCAGAGGGAGAATCTAGAAATTGCAAGAGATGACGACTTCCTGGCTACTAGGCATCCCGTGGCTCAGCCTCGATTGCTATTTGCAGAGAGCAGGCGTAGCTTGTACTGCAGTGTAACTCCACATGTTCTCTGAGAGGGTGCATCACCAATTCAAGGAAAAGGAAAAGTGGGAACAACAGTCCCTTGAAACTCAAGCTAAACTTTCAAAATCATTTCCCTGAACCACTATCAAAAGGACCCTGAGATGCTAGATGGGTATTGATGTTCTCCAGGGCTTGATGGACTAAGGAAGCATTAGAGCCATGCTAGATTTTTACACTTCTCCCTTTCTATTCTCAAAATCCAGGTCGCTTATTCATTCTTCTCATCACAGACAGTCAGCATATACCTGTCGACTAATCAATGTTGAGATGTGGGTCAGTATCCTCTCCCCAGCTTTTTGTGTAGTGCAGTCCCAGTACAGCAGCTCCTGAGTTAGTCCCCAGCAGTTAATAAAAACGACCCAAAATGGTGGATCAAAAACCAGGGTCAGTTAAGTACATGTTTCAGAAAATAAAACAATTTCACACATAATTAACAGGGTAGTTAAAAATCTCTTTCCACTTTCCCCACCGCTTAACCCACCACCCCAACCCCGTGCTCATTACCTATTGCCAAACTAAGAGGTTCAAGAGAAGGGAATGGTGTGGCCACTTATCTATGGACAAGTTACTAAAACCCTAAGTGCAAAATATGCTCAGGGATGACATTTCTTTCATGGCATTTTAACTCATTAAGATCATTCATATAAAACCTTGGCAACTATCGAAAAGCAGCAACAAATGGTAGCTGTTCTTACTGTCAATATGCAAGCTTATTGGTCAAAATCCTGACAAATGTAATTCTGTCGTTGGTGACAGAGAGCCAAGAAGGTTTGATCTGAAAATAACAGAGTACTTTCCTCTAGACAATTATTGGTCCGGTGGAGTTTTCTTGTTGTTTGTGTTTAAGGAGTGCCTTAATCTTTTCAGACTGATATAACAAAATAGACTCAACTGGGTGGCTTATAAACCACAGAAACTTATTTCTGATCATTTTAGAGGCTGTGAAGTCCATGATCAAGATGACAGCAGATTCCATGGCTGGGGAGGGGCAGCTATCTAGCTTACAAATGGCATCTCCCCGCTGCGTCCTCACATGATTGAAGAGGCAAACAAGTTCCCTTGGGCCTGTTGTGAAGGCACTAATCCAGTTCGTAAGGGCTCCACTCTCATGACCCACTCATCTCCCAAAGGGCCCGCTTCATATCGTCACATTTGAGATTAAGTCTCAATGTACTAATTTTTGTTTTGGAAAATGAGCATTCAGACCACAGCAAGGAGTTATTTTTTTATTGTAGCAAATATATAGGATAAGATTTACTGTTTTAACCATTTTTTAGTGTGTAGTTCAATGACATTAAGTACATTTACACTGTTGTACAACCATCACCAGAACTTTTTCATTTCAAACTGAAGCCCTGTATCTAATGAGCAATAACTCCCGTTCTCCACTCCACCAGCTCTGGCTACCAATATTCTACTTTTGGTTTCTATTATTTGCCTATTTCAGATATCTCAGATAAGTGGAGTCACAGGACATTTGTCTTTTTGTGTGGGGTTTATTACACTTATCATAATGTTGTCAAGGTTTATCCATGTAGTATATATCAGAATTTAATTGTTTTTTTGAGGTCAAACTATATAGTTTGCCATATGTATAGACCACATTTTATTTTTCCATTCATCCATGAATAGAAAAATGGGTTACCTTCACCCTTTGAATAATGCTGTTGTAAAATTATCTCCTCGAGTCCCTGCTTTCAGTTCTGTGTGGTAAATACCCAGAAGTGGGGTTGCTGGATCATGTGCTCATCTATGTTACATTTGTTGAAGAATACTGTACAGTTTCCCACAGCAGTTTTACCATTTTACATTCTCACCAGTAATGCCCAACGGTTCCAATTTCTGCATAGCCTGGCCAGCACTTGTTATTTTTTGGGTTTGTTTGTTTGTTTGTTTGTTTGTTTTTATAATAGCCACCCTAATTGTTACCAAAGACTAGCCCAGGAATCCTGGCTAGATCCTGACTGGCCAGATTCAGCTGCCTGTCCACATAAGAAATAAGCAAATTTTGGGAAAAGGGAAAATAAAATTTGTGCAGCTTGATCAAATTAGAGGGAAGATATGCATATGTAGATTTAGTTAGCCTACAACCTGTGAGTCTCAGCTTCCTTGGTGTCTATCCTCAGCAGGAGAAAGTTTTTTATTCTTAGTATGAGGAAGTTCAGGAGTAAAGCAATTTGATGGTTTTAATTCCAAAAGGGATACTGACTCATAAGAAGTGTGAAGTGTTACTCAGTGTGTGGTTAATTTGAATTTCACTAATGATTAGTGACCTTGAGCATCTTTTTACGTGCTTATTGGCCACTGCTACATCTAAATGCCCACCTACATGCCCATTTTTGAAACAGGTAGTTTGTTATATTGTTGTGTAGTTGTAGAAATTCTTTATATGTTTTAGCTATTAATCCCTTGTCAGATATATGATTTGAAATTTTTTTTCCATTCTACAGGTTGCTTTTTCACTGTCTTGATAGTGTCCCTTGATGCACAAAATAGTTTTAAGGTCAGTGAAGTCCGGTTTATCTATTTCTTCTTTTATTGACTGGGAATTGGTGACATATCCAAGAACTTATTAAACTCAAATGTCAATGTTATGAAACTTCTCCCCAAGGTTTTCTGCCAAGAGTGTTATAGCTTTATTAGCTCTTACATTTAGGTCTTTGAGCCATTCTGATTTTTTTTTTACTGGTATAATATGTCTCCAATTCATTTTTTTGTGTGTGGACATCTGGTCTTCCCATCATCATTTATTGATTAGCAAGTTTTGGTTTATGAGCCACATGATACCTGAAATTGACAAGAGATTAGAGGGCCAGAATGATATTGAATCATTTGACAAATTATGTTTTAACAAGTTTGTTCTCAGAGTCATATTATAGGAACTCCTCGTTCTCCTGGTAGCATTATTAAATAGTAACATTAAGTTCCAAAATGCACCATAGAACTAAAAATATAAATGTTTCTGTTTTTCTGACCACAATGAAGACTGTCAGTAGTTAACACACAAGTAGGGTAAATTTATAGTAGGTCAGATAAGTTTGTACAGAGAGAAGCTTCCTGCCTGAGAAATCCCAAATTGAGCAATAGGGTAAGGAAAAAAAAAGTTGAATAACCTTTCAAATGAAGAGAACAGGGTGATTCTAAGGTATGCAGGTGAGCCCAAGGGGAAAAAGTAAAATCTCAAGAATGGTTTTAAATTGACAATTATTTTTTTCAGAGACAAAGACAGAGGTTTACTTGGAAAGTGGGGGATACATGTTCAAGGGAGAAAACAGGCCATCTCAAGGGGGAAAGAGTGACTTTGGGGTCTTTACAGTTCCTTTTTATAGGAGACCCCTGTGAGAGGGTAGGTTAGGGGTGCATGGCAGAGATGGATTTCCTCAGAATCCTCAGATTCCTGACATTAGATGAATGGGTAGTAGCTAAGCTTGTCCAAGTATCAGATCTTCCTTATGGATCCTTTGTTTACCACGCATCTCAGTAATTTCAGGTGGGGAGATGGGCCATTATGTGGGCCTATTGAGAATTTTTGCCTAAGAAAAAACAGCCCTGCTGGGCATGGTGGTACACGCTTGTAATCCCAGTATTGGGGAGGATGAGACAGGAGGATTGCAGGTTCACGCCAGCCTCAGCTACTTAGTGGGGCCCTCCGCAACTTAGTGAGACCCTGTTTCAAAATAAAGAATAAAAAATAGGGCTGGGGGTGTATCTCAGAGGTAGAATGCCCCTAGGTTCAATCCCCAGTAACGCAAAAAAAAAAAAAAGAAAACAGATCTTGTAGGGTGAAGATAAGGATTATGAAGTTTCTAGATGTTAAAACTATAGTTTCTTTTTCCTTTCCAATTTGTCTCCTTTCTACCAATTGTGAGAAATGATTAGATATTTTCTGTCAAAGGAATAGCTTGACTTGGGCTCCATTTTGTAAAACTGCCATTGGGTAACTTTACGTGTGCTTGTATTTTTGTAGATAGCATTTCCTAGAAATTGTAAGCGCTAACCCTTCCCCCCAGCATCCCCTCAGCCAACGCTTGTAAAGATTGTGAGGCTGTGTTCCCATCAATAGGAGCACAGCACAGAAGCTCCTGTCGAAAATAAAATGCCCAGCAAGTTCCCTCCATGTTGTTCTTGCACACCTGACTTTACTGGTGGCAGGATCCTTTTTTGCAAAAAGTAAAATTTGCCTTGTTGAGCTGCTTTCAAATACGTGTCTTTTTTTTTAATGACACCACAAAAATTTACTTCTGACAATTTGGTGGCCCTTACAGGGAAATAGATTATCACCAGAGGGTCACGGAGGTTCCTTTCTGGGGAGACACATTCTGCCACCAAGTTGCTGGCGGCCCCAAGACAGGAAATACAGCCATTCCCTGACTGACAATGGACCCCTAGCAGAAAGCAGAACAGCAATGTGGGAGGTAACCCTGCATGCGGGCCAAGAGAAGAAAAGTGTCACGGGAGGTGACCAAGTATTTCCTTGGTGGTTGGGATATCCCAGGGGGAGGGTAATATGGAAATAATGGGGGTGTCTAAAGACGCCTAAAGAATGCAGACCCCAAAGGTTAAGGCTTCCCTGTGAGGGGCCTGGCCAGAGGGGGAAGCGGCATCCGAGATCAAGAGGAAAATGGGGAAAATGGGGTTTGATACTGAGATGGGAACACACACCATCACTTATACCGGGATGGTAGATACAAGATACTTCTAGGCAGAGGTTGAGTCTCTACCGGGAATATATATAAGGGTAGCTAAAATGCAAGATTAAGGACAAAATTCCTTCTGGTAGCCCCTTAGGCCTAATGTTATAATATTGGAAAGATAAGTGTGCAAAATTACAATGTTTTAGCAAATTATCTAACACTCTCTTGTCCCCTATCCATGGGGATGCAATGCCTGGCAAATTAAAGCTATAAGATATGTGTTTGCTGTCTATTTTTATGTATGTTTATACCCATAAATGTGTTGTCTGTCTATTGTCCACATGCAAAAATTGGCTTATATAAAAGAGTGCTCATAAGTTAAAAAAAAAGGGATTGAAATTAAGACGTTAAAGATTTTTGCATAGGGGAAAAAAAAAGAGGTTCAAAGCATGGACAGTTTGTAGCCATGGTAGCAACAGTGGTAATTTTAAAGTAAGGCACCCAGATTTTTTTCCTACTGGGTTTCCCACCAAAGCTTAGCTTTTTTTATAGTTTAAAGTTTGCCATCTTGGGCTTCATATGGCTGGGACTGCCATCTTGTGCTCCACCTTGGGCTCCACGTGGTTGGGACTGGGTGGCATCATCTTGCTGGACTTAGCTGCGTTATCTGTGGTTTTTAGCTGCCAGGAGAGGCCCTCCTTTGTTTACCGGGGGGCTGCAAAGAAAGCCTTATTCTCCTATCTTGTCCCTAGTCTTTTAGCCAAGAGTGGTCTTCAAAGACATAGCCTGGTTACTATGTTCTTCATATTTAAAACAATAAGGTTTTCTGCTCTTTAATGACATTTATGAAAAACTTGTTTAAGAGGAAAGGTTTTTATCAACATAATCTCTTGTGTTTACTGTCTTTGATTACCTAGCAAGCTGCATCTTAGCAGAATCAGTGTTTAAGTGTCTATATTTTAAAGCAGGCTAAATAAACCACTATAACTTTTGGTTGCTATATTTAACACCCTATATATCTGTGACTAGATGTGTATACATCTGAAGGCTAAATATGCTGGGTATCTGAGGCTCATCTAAATGTTTCACAGAAACTTATAAAGTTAAAGATGTATGGGTTTTATATACATGCAAGCTAACCAGTAAGTGATCTCTTTATGCAAACTGCATTGTATTTCCTACGTTAATATATTTTAACTTTGGTGTAACTGTGATGTTAATTTCTACTGGCTTCTTTGTAAGTTAAATATATTTGTGTTTCTCAAGTACCCTCTAAAATGCAAAGCTTAAGAAAACACTTTACCAAGCTGGTGTCCTCCAAACAACAACAAAAAGTTAACCATGATAGCCATTTCAGGTTTATATTTATATTTTCCTAAATTATATTATAACCATCTTGAAGCAAAGATAATTAAAGATGCTTGGACACTTGACATTTCAAATCATGCCACTCTGATTAAATATTGGGTATTATTAATATATACGTAAAGCCAAATTCAAATGGAGATCTGTTTGTGTCATCATATATTATCAGAACTATTATACAAACTGGATTTGTTTTGTCCCTAATAGTTTTGTTTTATATTTTCCTTGTATATCTTTGTAATTGTTGTCTGTTAAACTTCCAGGTATGGCATAGCCCTTATTTAGCCCAGGTCCAGATGGTTTCCCAGGTGAATTTTATAAAACCTTTACAGAAGAACTAATCCCAATACTCCTCAATCTATTCCATGAAATAGAAAGAAATGGGACTCTCCCAAACACATTCTATGAAGCCAACATCACACTAATACCAAAACCAAATAAAGACAGCTCAAGAAAACTACATACCTATATCATTGATGAACTTAAACGCAAAACTTCTAAACAAAATACTAGCAATGCGCATTCAAAACCACATCACGAAAATCATACATTATGACCAAGTCGGGTTCATCCCAGGAATGTAAGGCTGGTTCAACATACAAAAAACAATCCATGTAATCTACCACATAAAGAGAACTAAAGACAAAAATCACATGATCATTTCAATAGATGCTGAAAAAGCATTTGACAAAATCCAACACCCATTCATGATAAGAACACTGCAGAGAATTGGAATAGAAGGAACATACCTCAACATCATAAAGGCAATATACAATAGGCCCACAGCCAACATCATACTGAATAGGGGAAAAACTTCGAGAGTTCCCTTTAAAAACAGGCACAAGACAAGGATGTCCGCTGTCACCACTCCTTTTCAATATAGTACTTGAGACTCTAGCCAGAGAAATAAGGCAAAAGAAGGAAATAAAAGGAGTACAAATAGGAAAAGAGGAACTGAAACTATCTCTATTTGCAGATGACATGATATACTTAGAAGATCCAACAAACTCAACTAAAAGGCTCATAGAACTGATCAACAAATTCAACACAGTGTCTGGATACAAAATCAATCTTAAAAAATCAGAAGCTTTTCTGTATGCCAACCATAAATCCACTGAAAAAGAAATCCAGAAGACATTTCCACTCGCGATATCCCCCAAAACAATAAAATACTTGGGAATAAACATAATCAAGGAGGTAAAAGACCTCTACAAGGAAAACTATAAAACATTGAAAAAAGAAATTGAAGAGGATCTTAGAAAATGGAAAGATCTCCCATGCCCTTGGATAGGCAGAATAAATATCATCAAAATGGCCATTCTTCCAAGAGTGCTCTACAGATTCAATGCAATACCCATTAAATTACCAGTCATTCTTCACTGACATAGAAAAATCTGTCCTTAAATTCATTTGGAACAACAAAAAACTCAGAATAGCCAGAGTAGTTCTTAGCAACAAGAAGCATGCAGGAGGTATCACAATATCTGACTTCAAACTATACTACAAAGCCATAGTAATAAAAACAGCATGGTTTTGGCACAAAAGCAGACACATAGACCAATGGAGAAGAATAGAAGACTCCAAAACAAACCCACACACCTACAGCCAATTGATTTTTGACAAAGGGGCTAAAAACATCCACTGGAAAAAAAGATAGCCTCTTCAAGAAATGGTGGTGGCAAAACTGGCTTACCATATACAGAAAAATAGAAATAAACCCCACTTTCTCACGTTATACGAGTGTCAATTCAAGATGGATCAAAGACCTAGAAATCAGACCAGAGACCTTGCAGCTACTTGAAGAGGGCGTAGGTCCAACACTTCAACACACAGGCACAGGTAAAGACTTCCTTAACAAGACCCCAAAGGCACAGATAACTAAAATGAGGATCAATACGTGGGATTGAATTAAACCGAAAAGCTTTTGTGCAGCAAAGGAAGCAATCAGGAACCTCAATAGAAAGCCGACAGAATGGGAGAAGTTTTTTGCCAGCTACTCCCCTGATAGAGGACTCATACCTATAATATACAGAGAACTTAAAAAAATCACCACTAAAAAACCAAATAATCCAATCAAAAAAATGGGCAAATGAACTAAATAAACACTTCACAGAAGAAGAAATACAAATGGCCAATAAATGTATGAAAAAATGTTCAACATCATTAGCAATCAGAGAGATGCAAATCAAAACTACCCTGAGATTTCACCTAACCCCAATTAGAATGGCAATCACTAAAAACACAAACAACAACAAATGCTGGTGAGGATGTGGAGAAGTAGGAACTCTACTACACTGTTGGTGGAATTGCAAAGTAGTGCAACCACTTTGGAAAACAGTGTGGAGGATCCTCAGAAGAATGGGAATGAACCTACCATATGACCAGCAATACCACTTCTAGGCATCTACCCAAAAGATATGGAACCAAACTACCAGACTAATGCACATGTATCTATGTTTATAGCTGCACAATTCGCAGGTGCCAAACTTTGGAACCAGCCAAGGTGTCCATCAACAGATCAATGGATGACAAGACTATGGGCTATGTACACAACGGAATTTTACACAGCCATAAAGAAGAACAAAATTATACATTTTGCAGGGAAATGGAGGACACTGGAGAACATTATGCTAAGTGAGATTAGTCAGTCACAAAGAGTAAAAAGTTAGATGTTCTCCCTAATATGTGGAAGCTAGGGAGAATGGGACTTAGAAGGGACCGAAGGGACCCCAGACAAAGAAGGAGAAAACTTCAGTTGAGGAAAGAAGGTGACCTGAGGGAGACGGGAGGGGGGAAGAAGAAAATACACTAATGCACATGATGTGTATATACAAACTTATCAGAGTCAATCACTATGCTGAGCACGGAAAGGGGGGAAGGGGTATTTGAGAGTGGGATTTGAGGGAGAGCTAAATGAGCAATGTGTGCATGCATGCTTCTGCTATTCTGACACTTATCAAAATGTATAACTAGAATGCACCAATAAATGTAATAAATAAAATAAAATATCTTTAGGAGCAGAAAAAATTAAAATTAAAATTGAAAAATAAATAAATATTTGAAAAGCAGAATTTTACAAAAGGGACTTCAGGTACCAGCAGAATAGTGGAAGGAGATGAGGGAACGGAGATAGGGTGGGGGAAAAAAAACTGATGAAGAAAACAGTTCAAATAATGCTATGTCCATATATGAAGGTATCACTACCAATTTCACTAACATGCATGTGTGGGAGGGAGTAGGGTGGAACCCAGAAGAAAACACACCAATTGCTGTGTGTATACATGTTTGCATCACTTTGAACCTGACTATGATGTATAATTACAATGCACCAATACAAGTATATTAAAAATAAAGAAAAGTTTGGATGAGAAAGTAAAAAAACAAAACAAAAATAACAGTAATAATTTAATTTAAAAACAATAGACTAGGAAAATAAGTTTTTCACCTGCAATTAATTGACAGTGGGAAAGGAAAAGAACTAAAGAACTCAGGGAATGGTACAGTGACCATTTTTCTTTTTATCAACTTCTCTGAATCTGTAAAATCCCAATGCCCATCTGTTTATTTTACAACTAACTTTTCTGGCCTAACCGTCCTGTCAGCAAAACTGGAAAGAAGTGGGAGTGGGAAAGAGGGAGAGAGAGAAGGAGGAGAAGAAAAAGAGAGGTACAAAAGGAAAGACAGAAAGATCCGCTTCCCATGTGGATCTTTTTCTTTCTTTTGTTCACTAAAGGGCAGGCAGATTATCATTAACAAATTGGCAAAAGCAATAAGCAACCCCATGAAGGTGTGTATCAGTTAAATCTTCTTGTCTTGGAGACCTTAGTACAGCAGAAGGATTACTTAGAGTCTCCTAAGAAGAATATGCAAATGTCACGAGTAATCCACGGTAATTCTGTGGGTTCTTGGCTTCCATGGCAAAAAGAATTTCAACACGAGCCAGTCAGAGACAAAGACAGAGGTTTAATTCAAGAAAGATAGAGATACATATTCAGGGGAAAATGTGGGCCATTTCAAGGGTGTGAGGGTGGCAGCAGAGAGGCAGGGAGAGCAGCCCCGGATCTTTTTCAATCCTTTTCTTATAGGGCACTGGAGAGGGGGTGGCTGGGGGCAGTGCAGGAAATGGGACAACATGTGGTGGCGGTCTCTTTCTTTGAATCTTCAGGCTGATAAAAGGTGAAATTCCTTGGGATAAAAAATCCCAGGGAGCTGAGGCGTGAAGCCAGGGTGCAGGGCAAATGTGTGATTTCCTCTGGGATCTTCTTCCCAGGAAATCGAGGCTCTGACAAAAAGTGAAACTTTTCTTTTGGGGATCGAATCACCTGAGGAATTTCTGGTATTGAGCGAGGTCAATTATGATTTAAAAGTGTGGGCCTGGCTTTTGCCTAAGAGCATACAAGCTCTGTTAAAGTGAAACTAAAAGCTGGGCGTGGTAGGCCCACCTGTAATCCCAGTACTTGGGAGGCTAAGACAGGAAGATCTCAGGTTCAAGGACAGCCTCAGCAAGTAGTGAGACTCTCATCAACCTAGCAAGACCCTGTTTCCAAATAAGAAATAAAATTGGGATGGGGGTGTAGCTTGGAGGTAGAAAGCCCTTGAGTTCAATCACCAGAACCAAGTAAATTAATTAATTAATAAAGTGAAACTAAAGATTATGAAGTTGTTTAAATTTTAAAACTATATTTTTCTTTCCTTCCCAATTTGTCTCCTTTCTACCTAAAAATTTTATTTCTTCTATCTTACCTAACAAGGACTGAAAAAGTAAACAGAGAAGAAAACAGCAAGACTGAACAGATCCACAGAAATCAGAGGCCCAAAGACCCATGGAAAGATATAATACAAATTATGGTTAAAATAGCAAAATAACAGAGGACTCTTATAAGCCATGACCTTTGTCTCTGCTCCTCAAGTTAATTGGATTGATTAAAAAAAAATCCTTAAAGTCTCAATTATTTTTTCTTTTCTCCTAGTTCTGCAGTTCTTCTAGATTTTAGTAAATATTTGCCTGGGTTTAAATTGTGATGACATTGTTCCTTGCCCTTCTTGACCTTAAATATAATTTACTCACCCTGTTGAAATATTGTAGGAATTTTCCTTCTATCAAAGGGTGAATTACTTTTTCACTGAAGTTGATTAATAAGTTATTTCTTCCAGATCCTTGATGTTCTGAATGAGTTAAGAACTTCTTTCCTCTAAAATAGAAAGCACAGGAGTGAAAAACAAATTAATTTTAGAACAAAAAGTAAAAGAGAAAAAAGCCAAATCAAGGAAGTGCCCTTTTCTCCTGTACACCCTTCTTACCATGCCTGTTCTTATTCTTTCTTACTGCAACTACTTTCCATTTGCTTTTCCATCTCCAGCCAAGCAGAAACCCTAGAATCTCTTTGAATTTTTATAAATCTACTTCATGAATTCAAATTGTTCTTTGCTGAGACAGTTCAAGTGCATGTTGATAAAAAAAGATGTTTAAAAAATGAAGAGGTCTTAACTGGGCAGTATGGCACACGCCTGTAATCCCAATATTTGGGAGGCTGAGACAGGAGGATCACAGGTTCGAGGACAGCCTCAGCAACCTAGAAGATGCTCTGCAACATAGCAAGACACCATTTCAAAATTAAAAATTTAAAAAGGGTCCGGGCGTGGTGGCGCATGCTTGTAATCCCAGTACTTTGGGAGGCAGAGACCGGAGGATCCGGGTTCGCGGCCAGCCTCAGCTGTATAATAAAGTATAAAATAAAGTATAAAACTAAATAATAAAGTATAAAAAAATAGGGCCGGGGGCGTAGCGCGGAGGTAGAACGCCCCTGCATTCAATCCCCGGTACCGCAAAAAAAAAAAAAATTAAAAAGGGGCTGGGGGTGTAGCTCAGAGGTAGAATGCCCCTGGGTTCAATCCCCAGTACCAAAAGAAAAGTGCTGTTACTTAAGTTATATCAATGCTCTCTCCTTGATCTACTTGTAAATTGACTTCATAAAGTGAGGTTGGTTTCTTTTCACAAGTCAGTGTCTCTAGATCTGTTTCCACCCAACCATCACCTTAGATAAGTAGTGAAGAGGTAGATGTATTTTACCAAGGCCTGAACAAAAACAGTTCTTGAGAAATGCAAATGTACCAAAAGAGAATGAATGTCTCAGTGTGGAAAGAATTAGATCCACTTTTGCATTCTCTGAGCCAATTCTGCTGTCCACCAGCAGGAATAAGTCCAGTGCCCATACTCTATAAATACTGTATAAATATGGCTTTATCTTTCTGAGCTGTCACTGTATGATCTGTTATCTGTGTCGTATTTCCTGTTTCATCTTCCTGCTCTGGGACTTAAGTACTTAATCAACTTCACAGGAAATACACAAAAGTTAATAATAAAAACATATCAGTGGGTTTTTAGCTCTAGCTGGCAACTGCAACCCTTACCTTTCTTGTCTGAGCCTAAATATGTGTGTTTGACAGACTGCTGAATTTATTTTAGTTAACAACTAAAAATTACCTTTATGCTGTGTTTAGGAATAAGCACAAGTTTAAATAGAATTGAGATAAATGAATTGAAATTCAAAGTTCTCTTAACCAGAGACTAGTCCAGCTGGCTACATAGTTAATTGGTAATTGCTAGATTTCTGTGTATCGTGTAATTTTGAATCAACTCAGCAGTACAGAGAGAAAGTCATAGCATGACCAAGAATAAGCAATGATGTAGTACCTGGTGGAAATTCGTTGGCAAATGTGGTAGTAAACAATGTCAGAAGCCAGGACTGTTTCTACCTGCAAGGGTGGCCCGGTGATCTGTTCCCATCTGGCCAGCATGTCACCTGCTTCTCCTTTGAGGGCATGGGCTATCAAGAATACCTGTACCTCAGAATCACCTGGGGAGATTTAAAAAACCCTGATGCCTGGATGAGAGTTTGATTTCGTGGTCTGGCGTGAAGCCTGGGGACGGGACATTTTTTAAAGCTTCCCGGTGATGCACAGGCAGACTGAGAATACTGCTTTCAATCCAGAACTGTACTGCGCTGTGATCATTTCTGTCCCAACAGGTAGTAGATCAGAGGCGCTCTGGTTAAAGGTAAAGGTCTCCATTTCAAAGCTTTCTTCAGCAAGTATGTCCTATCTAAAAACCTGGCTACCATGCTTCTATCTATGACCTTCCTCCTCCACTCATTCATTATTTATTTTGTGTCACAGATTGTGAAAATTTAGATTTCTGATTAAACCCACCTAAATTCCGACTGCCTCAAGCACCAACTCTCTTTATAATACCTAAAGGTTTCAGGGAAATTATCAAGTTGCTTTTTACTTCTGGAACTTACTCCCTGGCCTGGCTCTCTGTCTTGTCCCAGAAGATGCTATCTATATATCTAATCACATCTTGATTTTTTAAAAAATTCTATTTTAGGAAAAGATAATAAGGACATATATATATATATATATATATATGTATATGTATATATATATATATATGTATATGTATATGACTTTGTATGGACATAGTAGTAACCAGTATTAGCTTTGTATCAGTGTAGAAATTTTAATGACCCTACACTAAATGAACACTAAATGAACACTATAGTACTTAAAACAACATCTAGAAAGTTAGAACCCAACCCAAGGAATCAGATGTCTTTCTTTCACAATGGGAAATAAAAAGGATGATCTTTGCCCTTGAACTTACTTTAGTATCATGCTACATATTTAAAATAAAAGGGCCAAATTCATGTATCGGAATGTGTTCAGAGAGGTACTATGGATGATTGGGAAGAACGACGATTTGGAATGCAATAAAATGCCCTTAACTAAAGTCTATCTAGTTGACCAATGTGAGAGGCACAGTGTCTGATGCTAACAAATACTACCCAAAACTAAAACATGAACACAAATTCACATGTACTTTACTATTTGAGTGAAATGCATGGTATTCTGTGATAAGCTTATGCATATTTCTACCACTTAAATACTACAATATGAGTTCTAGTACACTTAGAGTTGTTGATTAAAATGATCATGGTCCTTTTATTCTTTTTAAGATTATAATTATTGTTTTTGCACGAGTGCTGTGTACTCAAAAGAATTTAAAACCTCAGCAAAGTACAAAAAAAGAATTATTTGTAATATCACCTCCACACAAGTCAATCACTATTCACATTTTAGTATGCATCCTTCATAGACAGAAACATACATAGATAAATAGATACTTACATTATATGGAGACATATAGACACACATTTATGTATCCCAAAATACATATTTTATAAAAAACAGGTTAATAATGCCAACAGAATTTAATATCCAGGCACTTTTTTTTAAGTTTTGTGCCTTTCTTTCAGACTTTCAAGTTTTGCCTATTCCTGTTCTCATATTATTTGGTATAATAACAAGATAAACCTGGCCAGTTATACAAATGCTTTGAGGGCTGAGATAACATGCAAATACAGCTCAGCATATCAATGTGTGAAGGCTGGTCAGACCACACAGCTCAGAAAAGGAAGTACACCCTTCAGAGCTAACTTGCACATTCACTGTCCAAGTCACAGCATCTTCGGGGTCACTGTGTGCCAGGCTTATCAACTCCTTTCAAACAAAATGGTAAGTAATAGATATTTATGACTCCCTGGTTCCCTGGCGAATGCGCTCATCTTCTCTATCAACGTGGGAAGGGTGCTTGGTGGCAGAGTCCCCCAAGCCCTTGGAATTTCTGCTTGTCCTATTGTTACTCTGTGTGCTTAGAAAACTGCTGAGTCTTTATTGCGCCAGTGGAGGGACTATGGCTTCAGGAGTTCCCTTTTCTGATTCTAGCTGTCAGAATAGAGCAAAAGCCATGTTGAACAGAAAGAAAACCTTCATTCTTTGTCTTTGTCTCTTAAAAGAGCTGGGGGCCAGAATTAGTGACACAGATAAGTTTCCTAGGGTGAGTACTTTGGATCTCAGAACAGGAGTCCACTGGCATATGTTGGGCAATATCGCTGAGGATGAGTGCCATTTTGATAACACAGAAGATTTTGCAAAGGGGTTCTTTTGCATGTGAAAGTATATTTTATCATTTCAATTAAAAGAAGCAAACAAAGCCCAAATAGTCCAAACCCTAGGGACAGATTGTGTTCCCAAAGTTAATTGAAAGTCATTATTTGGAACACATTAAAATAGTGAGTTCCCAGGAGTATCATAAAAATGAGTTTAACCTATAATGTAGCTGAACTACAACATGAATATTCTGCTTCACTGTTTCCCATTATTTCTTTGTAAAATACTGGCTCCCAAAATATATGGGGAAATTATGCTCTCTGAGACCAGAAGAGAGCCAATTTCATACCCCATATTATCTCTACACCCTGTCCCCCAACCCCCAAACATTAGAGATGCATTGTCCCTTCTCTTACTGTAGAGAGAGTATTTCCTTTTTCTGGAGCCCAGTGAGAAGACAGGGGTTGAGACAATGACGCCTCCACTTGTTCAGTTGGAACCCGGAGGGCAAAGGGTTCATTGGGCGTGTCTGTAGTCAGAAGCTCTTTGAGCCAGGATGGGCAGTGTAGCGATGAGAGAGTGCAGTCTTGCCATGAGGAGAGAGGGGGAAGGAAGAGAGGTGGGATCAGGGTTGCAGAGTCTCAGGAGAGGGGAGGGCACAGTGGTGGAGAAGGATGTAGCTTGTGACCCTCCCCGCAGCCACACCTGCCAAGGGGGCAGGCAGCCCCTAGTTGAGGTGTGATGTACACATTCCTGCAGTGCTGCCACTGAGCCTTTAAGTCCATGATCCTTAGAAATCAGCTCGACCTTAATTATTGATGTCCTCTTCAAAAAGAAACAAGGAAATAGTGGTTTACAGGGAGTGTATGGATTTTCTCAGGGAAAACAAGATGACAATAGAAGAAAAAAATTAACTAGATACTGTGTATTTGGTGTCATACATAAGTAATGTTTGCCCCAAATGAGTATAACACATATTATTCAAAAAACCTTCTTATAAATACAAGTATGCAGAAATGAAACAATAAACATTTTCTATAACCCTATCACCTAAGGGACCATTATTGTTAAGTTAGTACAGATTCTTCTAAAATTTCATCATTTTAAACACATATATTATAAATATGATTTTTCTGTGTTGCCATATTTTAAAATAATTTCCTCACCTGCTTTTTTATTTAAAATATGTTGAATGATATCTGAGTTATATCATTTTTAATAATAAATCACTTTTAACAACTATGTAGTTGTTAAAAGATAAATGTTCCAAAATTTATCTTAATCATCTTCATAGTATCAGAGATTTTGATTATTTATTTTTTCTTTCTCTTTCATTAGAGTAATATAGTTGGGCATTTCCATTTTTTAACTTTATGGTAATATAAAAATAATATTCTTGACTATCACAAGCATTATTTTACATTCATTAATGATTTTCCATTGACAAAACTATTAGAACAATAGCTACGTGAAACGAATGCATATATTTAGCACTTCTAACAAAGATACCTTCTTGGTAAACACATGTTCAATGCTGGGTACTAATAGTGTCATGGTCAGTACATTTCTCACTACAGTCATGGTATCTCCATGCCTACCTTTGTATGTGCATAACTATCTTTGTAGGTTGTCAAGGTTATACTTAAAAAGGAAGTATTTTCCCTGAGTTTCTCTCTCTGCAACATTGCCTTTGACATTCTATGATAATGGCACAAAGTCATGACTTTTTCTTTTGAAAGACATCACAGTGCAGTCGAAAGGCTGCATTTTCAGCCTCTCCTGCTTCTGCTTTGCTTACTAGTTGTATGCTTTTTCACAAGTCCTTTAAATTCTGAGTTTGTTTCCTCATCCAGTGCTGATGGTTATAGTAGTGATTATCCTGCTATACTATTGTGGCTAGTAAGATTGCAATTATAAAGCACGTATTACAGCCCAGGCACATGCCAAACACTGGATGTAAGGTGGTCTCCTTCCTTCCAACCCCAAATACATAGTTTCTTGAGGAGGCATAGGAACCCCCAGGGAGCACAGGAGAATGATACTGGCAGCTAACACTGGTGAGCCCTGACATACACTATTTCATTACATCCTATAATGATCCCTATAAATAGTGACTGCTCTTATGCCTATTTTACAGCTAAGTAAACTGAGTCTTGAAGAGGGTAAGTAACTTGCTCAATCACATAGCTACTAAATATTGAGACTAGAATATGAGCACAATTCTGTCCGTTTTCAGAGCCTGGGCTTTTCTACATTATGCTGCATCCTAGAAAGAACAGTTACATAGGAAGATATCCTGGAGGTCAAAGAAAAACAACCAGGACTAGCTCTTGAGAGTATGAGTGGCCTTTCTTTACGCTGGTCATCATCTCTGGTAGAGGTGGGAATCTGCTGTCATAGCGGCTCCTGCTGTGATCACTACAAATTTTCCTATTTCAGATGTCCATTTCACTGAAATGTTCCAGATGCCACTGGGATGGGACTGGAGGAGTCCCTGGCTTTATGTTTCTTCACTATAGGGTTAAAAAAGAGGCATTGAATGATTAAATTACCTGTCTTCCTCTCCCCCCAAGCTCCTGTGCAGTGTGCCCACTGTGACTAATACCCACCTCCACTAGGATGAACTGTCCAAGAAGGATACCCTCTACAGGTGGGACCAGTTGTGGTCCATGTGGTTGCTGGGAAATCCACCTCTTATTGCCCTCTCCCTGTAGCGTACAGGTGGAGAAACTATGGATATTTGTGGGAATGAAGCACAGAGGCACTTGTGGTTTATGAGGACAATCATCAAATTTGAAGATTGATGGGTTTTAGACACTCAGTGCTAGGTGAGCTCATCTTCTGACCCAGCAAGGAGCACTGGGTTCCAGGCTCATTTTCTCGTCTTCTCTCTGTGGGATCTGGACTCGGTCTCCCCAACTCCTTCTCAAGCAGCTCAGTAAAGGGACAGTGTTAAGCTTAGTGGCCCCTGATGTTCTTCTTCATAACATGATTCTAGATTTTAGAAGGGGAAGGACAAAGGCAACAGGATCCTACTTTTCAAACGTCTGGCACCGGGCAAATCAGCTCACTTCACAGTCCTAAGGTGGAAATAATAGAATGATAGCTGTTCACGTGACAAGTATTTTAGGTATATTTCAATTTGTAGAATTTTCTGGGAAAAACTGTGAAACAGGTGTTCTAATAATGCATAAGATTTTGTATACTCATATTGAGGACTAAAATCTTTCATGATAAATCTTAGAAAGTCTTAAAAAATGAAGTACAAATTGGTTGGCTTTTATGGGGGGGATGTTTGGTTTGGTTTTGCTCCTCTAATCTAGCCTTCACTCTAGATGTAAGCTTCTGAGACTTTTATCATTTTTGCTGTTTATGTAATTTAAAAGACATTATTTCCTACCCCAAATATTAAAGTCATTTTCCTAATTTTTCCTTGAACTTTTTTTAAAGATTTCATTTTCATGTTTCATTTGAACTGTTTTAAAATTTTCATTTCCATGTTTAGGTCTTTAATCATACGGTCTTTATTTATATTTGTGATGTGAAGTGGGCATCTAATATTCTCCCGTATGAATAACCGATTGTTGCAGTACTGTTCATTTTAGTCTGTCCTCTTCCCCCTCACTTTCCAATGCCTTCTATGTCGTATGTATGTCCATTTCCCACACATATGTGACTCTGCTTCCAGGCTCCTAACTCTACTATTACACTGGTCAATAGATTTCATAAAATTCCATGTTTTTCGTTGTTTCTGGCATCTTACTCTTCTGCTCTGGATTTCTATATCTTCTTATGCAAGTAGTTCTTGCCTGCTATTTAACAATTTCTAACATAATTCAGTATTTTTAGTATTATCCTCCCAAACACAACAAGGGTCTTAATATAGTGTAATTATCTCCCACGCCCGATACAATCCTCAAACCATATTTCCAGTTCTTAAAACTTCTGCCTGGAGGAGATGAACAACATGACTGTCGTTCACGTTTAATTGGCCAAAGAAAGTCACATGGCCATTAAACAGGGCAGAGAGATAGCAATGTAGAATCCACTGCATTCAGGGAACCAATCTGAAAAAGGAGCAATGTTATATACCACAATGTATGGTGGTATTTATGTGACTAAACACTCCTTCATTCTGGCTTTACTCCTACCTAAATGATAGTCTATCTGAATATAAATATTTTAAATTAATAGTCTTCAGAGGCTTCTGTCTTCTACTGTACATAATGCAAGTATGCTTCCAAGACTAATTGTCATTCCTGTAAATGAAATTCTGACATGCCCTGTAAGACATTTCTTTACCTTTAAGTTCTGCAGTTTTACTATGCTTCATAGCAATAGGAGCTGATTTTCATTTATCCTGCTTGGTACTCATAGTATTAGTTTAAAGCAGAAGTCAACAAACATTTTCTCTAAAGGCCCAGCTAGTATATATGTGGGGCTTTGCAGGTTGTTATTCAGCTCCACTATTTCATGTAGCAGCCATAGACAGTGTGTGAACAAGTAGGTGTATCTTCACACCAATAAAACTTTATAAAAACAAGTGGTAGACTGGATTTGCCCCCACAGGCTATAGTTGCCAACCCCAATCCAAAGCCTCATGACTTTCTTCACTTCTATAGAATTTTCAGCCATTCTCTCTTCACAAACTATTATCCCAGCATTTCCTCCTCCCTACTTCTTTTTTTCTTTTTTTCTGTCTACAGTTCCTACTAGATAAAAGTTAGTCTCAACTTATCCGCCATGATTTCAATTGCTCTTCCGATTTTTCTAATCCCTTCATTTCTCTGTGATGAATTCTAAATCAGTCTATCCTCTGCATCTTCCAATTAGCTAATTCTTCCTCTACCTGTGTCTAGGCTTCCTCCACCTGTGTCTAGGCTGACCAGTACTCCAGTTTCCCCAGCACTTTCTCAGTTTTAGCACTAACATCACATGTTCTGGAAGCTTCAGTTTCAGACAGACCAGGATAGTTGCTCACCTCATCTGTGTCTGGTGCAGTTATTATCTCATCTTTTGAATTTGGATTTCAATGTAAAGTTATTTCTAATTTCTTGAATTGCCTTTCTCCCTTCCTTCCTTCCTACCTTCCTTCCTTCCTTCCTTCCTTCCTTCCTTCCTTCCTTCCTTCCTTTCTTCCTTCCTTCCTTCCTTCCTTCCTTCCTTCCTTCCTTCCTTCCTTTATTCTTTCTTTCTCTTTTGGTACTGGGGATTAAACCCAGGGGTATTCTGCCTCTGAGCTACACTCCCAACCTTTTTCAAAATTTTTTTTTAATTTTGAAACAGGATCACACTAAATTGTGGAGGGCCTTACTAAGTTGCTAAGGCTGGCCTCAAACCTGTGACCCTCCTATCTCAGCCTCCCAAGTACTGGGATTAGAGGCATGCACCACCACACCTGGATCTTTATTTCTGTGTCTTGGAATTTTGTGTTGTAGACATTTGAGAAGGTTCTATTGATCAATTGGTTAGTTTTTTTTCTTTCTGCCTGACTTCACCATCTCTAGTGCTGTGCTTTTCTCTGCTACTTCTTCCCTAGGCCTCTAGCCCAGAGCCAAATCTATATCGACAGGTGGGTTATCAGGTACATTTATTTTATTCCCCAATAATATTGAGCATTTAGCACATAAATAATAAAGTCAACTGGCACCTTAGCCTAGCTCCTGGGTCTGGGGCTGTGTCTAGCCCAGGGCTTCTCAATCTCAGTACTTTTGTGCACTGTAGGATCTTTAGAAACATCTCGGGGTCTCTACCAGTTAAATGTCAATAGCACCTCCTCTTCCCCATTGTCACAACCCAAAATATTTCCAGATATTCTAATGACTCATGTGCACTTATTCCCCAAATGACAGAAGCATCCAAAGTTTGCCTTAATACTCAATTACTGCTTAGCCCATTTGATCCTCACTCATGCCGTGTTTCTGGGACTCTAAGTGGAAGTTGGTAAACTTTTAGTGAAGAAAATTGGAAATCTTTTCTGGACCTTGACTTCCTGGGTTTGAATCTCATTTCTGCTATCAGCTGTGTGACTTTTAACAATTTATTTATGCTCCCCCATGCCTCAGTTTCCCCATTTGTAAAAAGAGATCAATCACTATACCTCTGTAATAGGGCTATTATAAGAATTACATGGGTTTGTATGTGAATGTTTTCAGAATAATGCCTGCCGCCGGGCGTGGTGGCTCACGCTTGTAATCCCAGTACTTTGGGAGGCGGAGAACGGAGGATCCGGGTTCGAGGCCAGCCTCAGCTCTCTCTCTCCCTCTACTTAGTGAGGCCCTCCGCAACTTCGTGAGACCCGGTTTCAAAATAAAGTATAAAAAGTAGGGCCGGGGGCGTAGCGCGAAGGTAGAACGCCCCTGTGTTTAATCCCCGGTACCACAAAAAAAAAAAAAAAAAGAATAATGCCTGCCACATGGTGAATGCTATGCAAAATTATTTTTAAGTATTTATTTATAGTTGAACATGTTAATAATCTACAAAACAAGCAAGTCATAAGTGTTTGGGGAATAGGAATTTTTAAAAATGTTTAAGGAATATTTGTTTTTTTCTCATAATAAGACCTTGTGCTTTATGAACTCTACTTTTTCCTCAAAATGCTATATGCTCTTTTAAAACATTGAAGCCGGGCATGGTGGCGCATGCTTGTAATCCCAGTACTTTGGGAGGCAGAGACCGGAGGATCCGGGTTCACGGCCAGCCTCAGCTCTTTCTCTCTCTCTCTCTCTCTCTCTCTCTCCTTAGCGAGGCCCTCCGCAACTTCGTGACACCCGGTTTCAAAATAAAATATAAAAAGTAGGGCCGGGGGCGTAGCGCGGAGGTAGAATGCCCCTGCGTTCAACCCCCGTACCGCAAAAAAAAAAAAAACATTGATAAACATTAACTGTTTTCATAAAAATTTTCAGCACTTTACTATTTGCCTTTTAAACCCAGCTAGTGGAATTATAGTGTTCAGATCACTAGTCTCTACTCAGATTTGAGCTACAAAAACTGATAAGCCAACAATAAACTTAACCCTATGTAAATTCTTGCAGAAAAGTGAAGTTAAAATAAACATCTGCTGAATAGGATCTATAGTAGACACCAGTCAAAAAACTCTTTGATAGACATTTGAGAGGCTTAATTTACATGAATGGATTTTAATTTGTCAATGTATGAACATAGTCCAAAAAAAAACCTACTAGGAGCTGGGCCTGGTGGCGCATGTTTGTAATCCCAGTACTTGGGAGGCTAAGATCGGAGGATCCGGGTTCGCGGCCAGCCTCAGCTACTTAGTGAGGCCCTCCACAACTTAGTGAGACCCTGTTTCAAAAATAAAGAATAAAAAATAGGGCTGGGGGTGTAGCTCGGAGATAGAATGCCCCTGGGTTCCATCCCCAGTACCGAAAAAAAAACTACTAGGAATTTTATTCACTGAAACTCTGAAAAGAAAAATAGATTAATTTACTTTATCACAAAAGCACATTCATCCAAGAGGAACTAATTTTAACACATGTGCCCACAATTGCATGACATGGCATTTCAGAGCTGGGTGGGGTTTTCCAGGAGCAGAACAAAGCTGCCCCACCACAATAGGGCTGAGATATATACACTGTTCAAACTAGTCACCTAGGAGGTGGAGCAGGATGATGTGGGGAATTTCTAAACCATCAGTTTGTTATCAAGCAAACAGGAAAGACTGTGAGGGTGGAATTATTGTAATTTCTGATTTCCAAGCAGAGTCCACCTGAAGCTACTGAACATGCCTAGTGCCTGTTTCAATTCTCAGAAGTAAAAGTTAACAACCTGAGAAAATATGATTGAATTTGATTCGCAGAGCAAGTAGAGAGGGGAGAGTTCCCAGAATGTAGCCCTGTTTGATTGTTAATTAGGCATGAAGATGCATGTATAATATTCCATATATCTTGGCTCTTCTGTACCCCCACTTTTGCCCTTCCGCATGGTAAGTCCTCCTATCTTAGTTGCAAGACCCATGTACCCCCAAATGAGAAGCTGGCACATTCCTAGGAAATGATGCTCTATACACCTAATCTGTGAGAAAACTGGTTTTTTTAGGTTCATTACAGGCATGCAGTCAATCCACAAGTGGGGGGAATAATGCCTTCTTGGGCAAGAAACTTGCAAAAACTAGCAACAACACTTTTTTGGATTTGTAATATTTTCTCTGTGATATTGTACCTTTAAGTGCGCTAGACCCACAGTGGAGACAGAAAGAGAGATGCTGGTCAAAATCCAGGATCCTTGGGGCTCCAGGCTGAGTGGGGAGGCCTTGCCCCACTGTGAGCAGTAAAGGCTTCACTTTCTCCAGCTCTCTGAGCAGCTCTGCTGCTTCTTGTAGCCTCCCCTGTGCTGTCGGTCTCCATCAACAGACTCGTTCAGTTATCTTACTCAGCCCACTTTTATGTTACTTGCTTAGTTCCTGATACCACTGGAGTTGGTGACCCCACAACAGGTAGTTTCCCTTTCTGGCTTTAAGATTCTTAGTTGAGCCGGGCATGGTGACGCATGCTTGTAATCCCAGTACTTGGGAGGCGGAGACCGGAGGACCTGGGTTCACGGCCAGCCTTAGCTACTTAGTAAGGCCCTCCGCAACTTTGTGAGACCCGGTTTTAAAATAAAGTATAAAAAATAGGACCGGGGGTGTAGCTGGGAGGTAAAATGCCCCTGGGTTCAATCTCTGGTACCGCAAAAAAAAAAAAAAAAGATTCTTAGTTAAATAAAGTATGCAGCTCTGGATATACAGGAAGAGGCAGGGTAAGGATTGGTAAATGTGTTCGTCTGGATTGGCAGCTGATTCTGCACATTTTGGATCGGAGGTAGTGTGTAGGTGTGAGAAAGGAGATCAGATTTGAACACACCAGCCTGCTGGGAGGTTCTGGCATAGTCTTGAGTGAATGTGTAGAGAGGGAATTCAGGGTGGTTAAAATTTGGTATCAAATAGTATGTTGATGTCTGCGGCCTACTTTGAAATGTATCCTTCCATCCAAAAAGTGAATAGATAAATGGATGGACGTGATAAAATAAAAATAAGTGTATCAAAATGCTAACAATTGTAGCATCTATGCGTGGGGGGTGTCGGTGTTCGTTTTCAACTTTTATATATGCTTGAAAGTTTGCATAATAAAGTGTGGGAGAAATTTAAATGCCAAATAAACTGGGCTAATGGAGCTGAGAATTGTAGTAGAATACCCATTTTCTTTCTTTATTTCTCTATGTACTATGGATTGAATCCAGGGGCATTCTACCTCTGAGCTACATCCTCAGCCCTATTGTATTTTTTTTTTCTGCGATACTGGGGATTGAACCCAGGAGAATTCTACCTCCGAGCTACATCCTCGGCCCTATTTTTCATTCTTTATTTTGAAACAGGGTCTCACTAAGTTGCAAAGGGCCTCACTAAGTAGCTGAGGCTGGCCGCGAACCCAGATCCTCCGGGCTCAGCCTCCCAAGTACTGGGATTACAAGCATGCGAAACCACGCCCAGCTGTATTTTTATTTTTTGAAACAGGGTTCCATTAAGTTGCTGAGGTTCTCACTAAGTTGCTGAGACTGGCCTCGAACCTGCGATCTTCCTGTCTAGCCTCTCAAATTCTGGGATTACAGGAGTGGGTCACCACGCTGGCCCTATTTTCTATACTCAACCATTGCATTTGTAGAGCTGCCAGTTATCCACTAAATGAGATATCAGCAATAAATCTTTTCCCGTTAAGTGGAAAATGCTTTATTATTTTTCTCCTCTTATAAAAATAAGATGAATGATGATGATGATGAATTTTTCAAAAAGTCCAGAAAAATGTAAAAAAGGTAAAAATCCCAGCATCCGAAGAAAACTATGAATATTTAGCAAACATTTTTCTAGACATAACACTAGACAGAATAAAAGACCTTTGCGTATCTGCCTCTCATAACTGTGCTTATGCTAACTCTCCACTTACTCCTCTGCCACACCGGGTCTGACACATCCTTTAACAGCGGGTGATAACCTTCTTTCATGAAAACTTTCACTGTTCACTCTCATCTACTCTAATCCCTCTTGACTGGTCATGTCCTGCCTTCAGCATTCCTCTTGTTGATACCCTGAAATCCTCATCAAGAACCTTTAATATTCATTAGTATTTTTCCCAATCATTATTTTGTGTGGGGGGGGTACTAGGGATTGAACCCAGGGGCCTCCTACCTCTGAACCACACCCCCACTGTTTTTTAATTTTTGCTTTGAAATAGGGTCTTGCTAGGTGCTGAGAGTCTCACTACATTGCTGAGGCTGTCCTCGAACCTGTGATCCTCCCATCTCAACCTCCCAAGTACTGGGATTACAGGCATGCACCACAGTGCCTGGCTCCCAATTATTTTGTAACCCACCATGATGTCTTGCACACTCTAAGCTGCCAATATATACAGTTGCTGGTGGACTTAAAATTTTACAAAAGCCTAATCTGATCAAGGCAACACCATTCTTCTAAATTAATAAGTCGCCACACAGTTTAAAACAAAATCCTCCTCGCCCCCCAGGTAGAATGAGGACGTGCATGCCAATTCATTTACGTGGTATTATGGGGAACACTGAGATCATACTTATAACACCCAGAATTCTTACTTCAGCAAAGAAAGGCCATCTTCATGCAGTTTTCACTTGGATGTTGTCGTTGCCGTTTCACCAGTATTCATGATGAGTGATAGGCCTAGTCTCTGAGGAGCACAGAAGGTTCTGGAACCCTCGAGTGGGTACTGGCAGTGGCTATGGACATTTTTATTTCATGGAAATAAAGCTAAGTTCTGGGTCTTTAAAGAGTGAAAAGAAATACTGGTGTTTGAGAGATATCTTTAATACATCTACTTCAAGGAGTTTCCATTAGTTCACTTTCTTACATTGTAAATTTTACATATGGTTTCCTAGTTTTATAGAACTATCTTATTTATTCCTGCTATAAACTTCTTTCAGGGAATGTCAAGGAATAGATTCATAGATTAGATAATTAAGGCAGTAAAAAGTGTACTTTTCTTTAAGAATAGAAAATGGGCTGTTTCTATCTTCATCCTGTAAGTATAGAATTGTCCTGAGCTATAGCAAGGCTCAAATCACTTTCCAAACTTTGTGTTTTATCCGGGCGTGGTGGCACACACTTGTAATCCCAGTACTTGGGAGGCTGAGACAGGAAGATCGCAGGTTCGCGGCCAGCCTCAGCAACTTGTGAGGCCCTCCACAACTTAGTGAGACCCTGTTTCAAAATAAAGAATAAAATAGGGCTGGGGGTGTAGCTCAGAGGTGGAATGCCCCTGGGTTCAATCCCCAGTACCACAAAAAAAACTTTGTATTTTAAGAAATAGGATGAGACAAGAGGATTGCAGGTTCAAGGTCAGCCTCAGTGAGACCCTGTTTTGAAATAAAAAATAAGATAGGGCTGGGGGTATAGCTCAGACATAGAATGCCCTTGGATTCAATCCCCAATATCACACACACTAAAAAAAAAAGGAAATAAGGAATACAATAGCGAACATTCTACTAAGTGCTTCCTCTATGCCAGACACTGTTCAAAGTATTTTGAGAAAATCAATTTATTAAATTCTTACAGCAACCCTGGGAAACAAACTACTTTTACTCAGTAACAGGGATCTGGAAACTAAAGGAGTGGGAGGTTAAGTAATTAGCAACCAGAAGGATCCAAACCCAGACTGCCTGGCTCCAGAGGCCTATGCCTAAACTATTCCATCCTGCTTCTTCTCCAGGGTAAAAAGAAACACTACTAACCTAGCGTAGAGGCCCACACAGAGGGAGCTGCTGTCTCAGACTTCCTATGAGTCTCCCTATATCTCTCTTTGTGGTCGTTACCAGGTTAGTTAGTACCAGATTAATAGATATGTGTACTAAATGGATACTAAGAGCCCTTCTCTTAAGACATATGCTTTGACCTTTTTAAAAAAAATTTGGAAGGAATTTTTATTAACATTTACTAATATTGATTTCTGCTTCATTACCTGTTGTTGTGCATAACAGATTGTATGTGTGTGTGTGTGTGTGTGTGTGTGTGTGTGTGTATGTGTGTGTGTGTGTGTGTGATCCAAAATA
>PVJS01020830.1:0-32183 GCA_004027185.1 Glis glis
AATAAGTATCACTCAGAAAGCCCTGCCTCCTATTCAGGGGAAGTGACTGGTGCGTTTCCGGTTGTATGTGGGATAGCTTTACCATGTTAGGCGAGATTTTGATATTGTTATTGTATTTATTTGAAGATTAATATGATTTAAAAAGACAGGGTTAGGAGTCAAGTTGACAAGGGGTGGACTTGTGATAGTTAATCTAATTTGTCAACTTGACTGGATCATGACACACCCAAGATCATGTGACTTTGGGTGTGTCAATGAGACAATTGGTTTATTTATTTATTTATTTATTTTTTTGCGGTACCGGGGATTGAACCCAGGGGCGTTCTACCTCCGCGCTACACCCCCGGCCCTATTTTTTATACTTTATTTTGAAACCGGGTCTCACGAAGTTGCGGAGGGCCTCACTAAGTAGAGAGAGAAAGAGAGAGAGAGAGGGAGAGAGAAAGAGCTGAGGCTGGCCGCGAACCCTGGATCCTCCGGTCTCCGCCTCCCAAAGTACTGGGATTACAAGCGTGCGCCACCACGCCCGCCCTGACAATTGGCTTATGTAACAGCAGATTAAACAGAAAGTCCTGCCCTAATTGTAGGCAGCAGGGTTCTGATAGGTGCAGGACTTAGATAAAAGAAGGAGAAAGCCACGTAGAGGGACGCACAACTCTTTTCGAAGAAAACACATCTGCTCTCGTTTGAGATCATCGGCCTCCAACTTCGTCGTTTCTCTGAAGAGCTTCTTGATCTTCTGCTCTCATCTGAGATCGTCGGCCTCCAGCCCTTCAAACTGAAACTTCACCATCGTTTCTCCGAAGAGCTTCCTGATCTTCACATCTTGGACTGGGACTGAATTAGTGGTTGCTCCAATCCTAACACTCCAGCTCTTAGACCGCTCAACTAGCTACTGGTTCCTCTGACTCTCCATGTGCAGTTGGAACTCAGGACTACTTTGTTTTAAAACTGTAAGCTGATCTGATAAATCCCTTTTTCCACATACTCATTCTGTGAATTCTGTTAGTCTAGTGAACCCTGGCCAATACACAAGCCAAGTCCATGACATCCATATTCAGCAATCAAAGCGGAGAACAAAATATAAGCAATCCTAACCCCACTGAAGACAGTCAAGTAAATGTGGATTTTTATTCATAAACATGAAGAGAGGACATTTGCCTGAACTGTTGATTGTATAATTGTACAGTTTGAGGTGCAAAGAAAGGGTTCCACTTATATGCCTCAGTGCAAAGCTCTAGCACCATGTACCTATAAGTCCCATTTCCCACCCCTTTATATATCCAGGGATTCCTATGTATGTGTATTTGCTAAAGAATGTCCAAATCCATGGGGTGGGATGGAAGGGAGACATGGGCACCCCACAGGGAAAGGAAACAGTTCCATGCTTTCAGCAGGAATGGCTGCCATGCAGAAGCTGTATGTGGGGTTATGGCTGATGTGTGGTTGTTCAGCAAAGCACTCTCCTCTGGCAATGAGGGCAATCAGCTCCATCTTCCCCCAGTCAATGGAAAAATCTCTCCTTCAAAACTGACGTAGGATAAAACCTCTTTTGATGTTTGGACTTCCCAGCCTGTGTGAAGTTACCCCAGGGCAGAGGTTAGAATGACATTCTGTTTCTGGACTGCTGGCTGTGCTGAAGAAACAGTGCCACAGGACAGAGCCACTGTGAGATGAAGGAAGAGGCAGCAAAGGTCGGTAGAGAAGGGGGCTTGGTGGCGGCCTGGTCCCACTTTGGCTGGTAAATCTAACTGAAATCTCTGGGACCCAGAGACTGAGCTTAAGTCTTCTGTTCTTGCTCATTCAGAAGCCATTTCTAGATATACCAGTTCTTGCAAGAAAATAACAGTCATTGATGCCACTGTCAGTATTCCTGGTTCTGCTGCCTTCTGAGCTTGTGACACGGTTGCATGTCCTAGCCTTTTTTGGTTTGGAGTGACACAAGACTAAATTTGGTCAATGAGTTGGAGCAGAAGTGACATGTAACAGTTTAAGGGAAAGAATTCATGTAGCAGTACAATACCCCTAGAAAACTCTTTCCCTCTGCCAAGATGACCAGTAATGCCAAGGAATAGGGAGGTGTAGGGAGAACAGTGTGAAAAAATATTTTGCTGCTTTGAGATTTTGGGGATGTTTGTTAACAATGTATGGCTTAGCCTTTTCTTACTGATACAGAGGGTCATTTTTCTATACAGGTTGAATATCTCTTTTCCATGTTTGTTTCAATGGAGTTATTTAGATTTCAGAATATTTGTTTAAACTTTACTAGCTGAGCATCTCTAATCTGAAAAATCTGAAACCCAAATATTCTAAAATTTGAAACATTTTAAGCACTTCACTCTAAAAGTTTCAGATTTTTGAGCAATTTGGATTTTGAATGTTTGGATTAGAGATGCTCAACCTGAATTAAACTCTATTCAGAGTGCTGTGAGCCTCAGAAGACATGCACCAAGAGATCGACCCATTCTTTCAATTCACACACAGCTGCTCTCTAGGCTCAAGGTTTCCAGCACCTACCACCTCACACACTTAAGACCGCCTATTCCCCATCCCAAGCCAATCTTTCTATTTGCTTTGAGGATCATCATTTCAGGGACCCTATAGTACCCCCCCACACTGGGATTTACTCAGAGTCTTCCTTAAACACCAATGGATCTCCCTGCCCCCTGCCTAACCTCTGATAACACATAGAAGAGTGGGTTTCCATAAGTCTAGAAAAAATTCTCTTTTCTCCAGGGTAAAGTTCCTACCAGATACATGTTGACATAACTAAAAGGTCTGTTCCAAGGACAATTTCTAATCATTTGTTCATCTTTGTTTTCTCTAGCTACACAAGAATAGTTCCTTTTATTCAAGTGGAAAAAGAAGTATCTATCATAGAACTCTTAGTAAACTTTTGGTTATATCTGACCTTACTTTTCCTCTGATTAATTTCCTTGAGTTTGATTAACAATGACATTAAAGTTGTTTGTTCAGGTAGGGGCATATGTGTGTTTTCGGGCTTTTCATCTTTCCTACACAATGATACTGTGCACAATTAGAAAATCAAAAGGGTTCTAGAAACTGAATATTTTTTGCAAGTGAAGAGGTAGAAAAATATGATATGAATACTCAGTATTTGTGTTTCACTATAGAAATAGTAGTTAATTAGTTACAGACTCCATTAGGAACAGTATGTATTATAGAGTTATGGACCATATTACCTTTAAAAATTGGAAACACTTCTGGTCCTAAAAGTTCCAGATAAGGGTTGTGAACCTATATTTTCTCTGACAACTCACCCATCATGCACAGTTTTCACATCTTCAGAACTTCTCTGTGAAATCAGGGAGAACTGTTAAATCAACTATAATTATATACCCATTAAAATTTTAGAGAATTTTTTAACTCCCTATGGACCCTGATAGACCTATTTTACAATCAGAAAAGCTTTGAATTTGTGGGTGTAGCAAGCAGAATAATAATCCCCCCAAAGATGCTCACATCTCAATACCCAGAACCTGTAAATAAGTAACATTAAATGGAAAAAAAAAAACTTTGCATGTGATGAAGGTAATGATCCTGAGACAGAAAACATTCTATCCTGGATTACCCATTGGGTCCAATGTAATCACAAGGGTCTTTAGGCAGGAGGGTCAGTCAGAGAATGGGATGTGAAGACAGAAGCAGAGGTCAGAGAGAAAGAGGGATTTGAAGATGCTACACTTTAAAGATGGAGGAAGGACCCAGGAGTCAAGGTATACAGGCAGCCTCTAGAAACTGGAAAAGCCAAGAAAAGAGATTGCCCCCAGAGCCCTCAAAAAGAACACAGGTCAGTTCACATCTTCCTTTTTGGCCCAATAATATCAATTTCCAGAACTGTAAGAGAATAAATAGGTGCTGTTTTAAGCCATTAAATTTGTGGTAATTTATTACAGCAGCAATAGAAAATTAATCCAGTGGGGAAGGCAATTAGAATAGAAATGCTGCCGGGTGTGTGGTGCACGCTTGTAATCCCAGTACTTGGGAGGCTGAGACCAGAGGATCGCAGGTTCGTGGCCAGCCTCAGCTACTTAGTGAGGCCCTCGGCAACTTCATGAGACCTGGTTTCAAAATAAAGGATAAAAAATAGGGCCAGGGGTGTAGCTCGGAGGTAGAACGTCCCTGGGTTCAATCTCCGGTACCGCAAAAAAAAAAAAAAGAATAAAAATGCCAACATCAACCCCCAGGGTTTCACCAGCCTAAGTCAATAACAGATATTGTCCTTAAGGCACAAAGAAATGTTTTCCTCTAAAATTTAAAGGTACTTTTCCTGATTTGAAGGGAGGAAAAATGGATATCTCTCTCACAAAGGTGTGTAATTTTTCTTTATCAATTTTTTCTTTGACTGGAAAATTTGAAAATCAAGGTTTGTATGAAATTGGAAGTGTTTTAACTCTTATTATTTAATAGTTGAGTCTATCATAATAATTTAGAGTATATAATAATTCAGAGGATCAAGAATTATATCTGAATACAGAAAAGTTATTAGTAAGTACATGATAAAAATGCAATAAAATAAACTATAAAACTATCATCTAATAACTATAAGCAGTGTATAATTGTCTTATAATACTTTTCTGAGTATAAATAAAAACATAGGTCCTTTTGTTTTAAACTCTCTCCAAATTCTGAATTCTTAAATAGTATAATTTATCTTATTGCCTTAGCTAGGGGGAATAAGTACCTAATTTATATTATCTTTGTGGGTCTGCACTGTTGCCTGAACCATTGCTTTATTTCAGCTTCTAGTTTCTACAAATATCTGCTAAAGGGAAATCAGATCTGTCAGAATTATGACAGTTTATTAAAAAAACATTTTCCCAGGAGTCAGAAGCAGTTTTATTTTAATCCCACATAGGTTTAAAATAACCATGTTTATAAGTAGAGAAAAGAAGAGTGATTTGGACAATACAATGCACTTTAATCCTCCAGCTTCCTTTTCTTCTATACTGACTCCTGTTCCAGGAAAAAATAAAACATATCCATATTCTTACTCTTAAGTTCTGGTTCAGACATAGCTCAATACCGCGCTTCTTTCTTCAGAGACCCCAGGCAGTCTCATGTGGAAGATACTCGTAGGACCCAGCCTCTCAGTCACTACAATGCCTCTGTGGTCCCAGAAGGATTCCTCTCTAGTTTCTGGTGTAAGGGACAAATTCTCTTCTCAGCAAATAGCATCTCTCTGAGGACCTTATTTCAGGATGTGACTCAGCTTACCCTGTGAAGGGATGGGTGTTATTGCCCTCCCAGCTGATTGATATAACAAAAATCATCTAATCATACAATAAAAAGGAACTACACATGCAGATATAGACTTTGAGTATCACAATAATAATTCAAAAATAAAAATTGAAAAACTACTATTATGGGAACTTGCTATAAAACTAGTCACTATGAAATAAGCATAGGATAGCTCTCCCTTACAGTATATCCCAAAAAAGATTAAATCACAGAAGAAACTATTAGAAAGTAGTCACTTCATTCTAGAAGTCTAGGTTCATCTCTAAATTCAACTGGAATTATAGTGAGATGTGTATATAGACAATGAGAAAATCCATAACCCATAACAGCAAGTGCTGGCAAATACCACAATACATTTATTATGTGATTTGTTTCACCTTTCTCAACAAATACTTCAGATCACATTTATTTAATGAAAAATCTAGCATTTGAAAGTATCATTTGCTTTAGGTATGTTATTTCATTATAACATCAAAATAACAAACGACAATATTAAACAATGTTCCTTCTTTTTCTCTTTAGCACATTCAAAAATATGGAGGAAAAGACTGCAAATTATCATAAAGATTCTCTTAAACTGTGAAGTTTAAAACTGTAAGCTTAACATAAGCAATTTCTATAGATATTAATATCTAGTTTTTGAAATCACACACAGTAATAGAAGGATTTATGTCGATTTTTCTTAACTAGAACATTTAAATGGGACCTAACAAACGTGTCTAAAATCTGTGACTCTTTTACAATGATAGATAATTTTATTAGACTTCTCTATGTCTATGCCATAGAATTATAGAATCTCCAGGGCTGGAAAGTAACTTGGTTATCCACGTTCAATGTGCAACACAATAGGAAAATCCCCACTGTGGAATCCCTGACCCAATTCAATCAGCAGCTACCTATATGTGACCAGTGTTGAAGAGCTTGTTCATTCATAAGCAACCTGAAGAAAAAATAGTTTTTGTTGGATACTTACTATGTTCTAAAGCGAATTTCAAGCCAGTTACACTTTTATAACTGAGATATTTGATGACGTGGGAAATGAATTGGAGAAATAAGGACTTTAACGTCCACCTACAAGAGTATTATAGCACCAGTGTTGACTGAACTAAGCACATTAATGGTGGAAATGGAGAGCGTGGGGTGAGAGTGGCAGACAGTTTAAATGGAATTAATAGGACTTGGTGAGGTTTCCATGTATCACAAAGTAATTCTGAGCCATTTTACTTCTAAGTATGAGATAAAGTTACTCTAGCTCTGCTACCTAACTCTAGCTCAGAATGCAAGATAACATCACTGACAGTAATTATAATTATAAAAACTAACATTTATTGAGTATCTACCATGCTCCATGCCCTCTTCTAACCATCTTTCATGTATTTTTTCATTGAATCTTCACCTCACCAAAATCCTATGAGGTAGGTTTATTATTATTCCTTTGTTATGCCTAGGGAAATGATGCTAAGAGAGGAAAATAAAACCAAAAAAAATCTTCCAAGATTACTCAACTAATAAGTGGCAAAGTCAGGATTCAAAGCCAGCTGACCTAAATCTAGAGACTAAGTATAATTCAACTGAGGCTATTTAGGACAGAAAAGGGATAAAAAAATAAAGATCATATTGAAGAATAGCTTATTCAATTCTCAGTTCCCCTCCCTTCTGTATTCTCTTTCTTCTCTAGTTTATTGTCTATCAGGACACAGAAAGACAGCTGCCTTATTGTGCATCGGAATGTTTGGGTTTATTTCTATGGATATCTCTTTAGGGACAAACATCTCAAAAGCAACACCATCACTCATTTTCATTAGAATGCAGGAGGTACATGTGATTATATAATGTGAAGGTTTTTAATAACCTCAGAGTGAGGTGCAACCACTGAAACTAAATTTCCAAAAAACATCATCAAACATTAACATTGGAGTAAATGGATTTCCAACGTTCATACTTTCCATTTGTTCACTATGATGTAAGTTATTTAGGTTTTCAAAGAAAGACTACATGTATTCCAATAAATGTACATCTATTCATTCTTCATGTGGTACTTCATAAAAGTCAAAGATTCTCAAGATAGAAATCACTCTGCAGATTAACAAATGTTCCCTGGTTGTGTAGCAAACAATGAACTGAGCAATCGAGTCAAGGACTTTGTGCAAAATCTCAGAGAATGTCAGAGACAGAACAAGTACCCAGAACCTGGAATCAGTACCCTAAGTCGAGAAAGTAACCTACAAATGTCATCTACAACATTCTCAAGCGAGGATCTTCTTGCCCATGCTTCAACATCTCTAGTTAGTATCACTGCCAGTCAAAGGAGTGAAGTGCCTGCCTAATGGAAGAACCTTCAAGAAGGCCTCCCTGGAGAATGACTCACCTTGTGAGCTCTGCTTGTTCATTTCAACAAAGACTTATTGGATAGCTATAAAAATATTAGGAATACATAAGGATGAAAACAATGCTTTGGGTACTTGTTTTCTTCTGGAGATAAAACAGACTTAATGTGGTATGTAAGGTCCTATGCTAAGTCCAGGTGAAAATTAGAGAAACAGTGATTAGAAACTTAGTGAGTCCTCCCAGACTCAGGGATAATATTTGAGACTGAAATCTTCCTTCTTTTTTATTGCTTTTACTTAAAGGGACTTTAATGAGGTTGATGACCTGGGTGGGTAGGACTGAGGAACTCTGAAGTCGGAGTGGATAAGATGATAGCAGATGTTTCCCAATATCTAGGAGTAATAAAAAATCAAGATCTTTCCCCAAAGTTACTGAACTTCCATTTCAATCCCACTCTCATATCATCTATCAAAAGTATTAGTGATAATAATAGAAAATCCTAAATGAAATCTGGCTATAAATATATAATCCCTGATTCCCTAAAATATTAAGACAAACTTCAGAGAAATGAAAAAGTCACTGGGCACAATGGTTGCCTCTATGTCTTAACAAAAGGTCTAGACAAGATTCAGATACGAAAATATGTTTGTAGTTCATATTAGCAGACTTAGGCAATAGACTTCTATCTACTAAAAATACACCTTACCATATGCTATTATGGAAAAAAGCAAAGTATTTGGAGTCAGTTGAGCTGGATTTTAATCCCAGATCTACCCACTAGTTACATAACCTTGGGCTATTTTTTCCAAATCTACCCAAGTCTCAAGTTTTATTCTCCACTGTAAAATGGAAATAATAATATCAAACTAGCACATTGTTTCTAGATTAAAATAACTAGCATATGTAAAGTTGCTGTCACCATAGTGGCAAAAATTACTTCTTTCCTTTTCCCAACCCCTATTTTCTTGCTCAAATGGTGAGAGGCTTACCCTTGCTTTTGATTTCACCAACATAGAAGACAACTCTTCATCCCTAGACATACAACCTCAGACCCACAACCAAGACCAGGCATCTGAGAGGACATACCACTACCCACAGACATACCTGCAATTAAGATTTACAAAATTCACCTCATGGTCCTCTACTCCTACAGGACCAGATTCTGATCCCCGAGGTCTCCTGAAGCCAGCATCAGCACTAAAATCCAAGCCCCTGGCCACTACTTTAGAATTTAAGGTTCAATAGCTCACATCTGGCTGAAACTAATTGTGGGATACTTTTAAGTCTTCCCTATTCATTTCTACTACACACTTGGAAAACTCATAGCCAGCTCAACACCTCATGCTCTGATTGCGTGCTCTCACTCATCACACCAGCAGTCCCTCAAGTGTCCACATCCTCAAGACTTTGGGTTCCCTTCCCCACCCCCTTGACCCAACCTCCTACTGATCATCGTCCTCTCACATCTTTCTACTATACCCTTGGAGGACTTACATTATGGTTGATATTTACACTTTCATGAATAGGGCTTTCACTTCTGGCTGGTGAGCAAGCTGAGGGCTCTGTTTCTTAGTTGCACTACCAAATGGAATGTGTTACTCCCATATCCATGACTGTCTATTTGGGAAATCATTGTAGAGGCATTTTTTCTACATGGGCTTCTAAGCAGGCCCACAATGGTTATGTGGCCCAAAGATAGTTATTTCATATTGGCAAGACTCTTCTTTCTCATTTGCAGGGCAGAAATGATCATGGTAGCCCTCTCTTAGATTAGTCATACAGTTAAATAGTATATATTATATATACATATAATATATATATATATATACATATATGTGTGTGTGTCTGTGTCTATGTGTGTATAAAGTACTTTGATCAATTACATTTACTAAGTACTCAATAAAGTATGGGTATTCTCATCATCCACATCATCTCTGCCACCATAATTATCATCTAATCCTTAATTGCTTTTAAAAGGCATGGTTTTAGTATAGCTGTAACATATTTGAATATCTTTAAATTCCCTTAGGGATAATAATCAACATATGGCAGGAATGGAGCCACTTAATTTCCTTATTCTCGTGTATTTTCTAATAACAACAACCAATTTTCTGAATATCTGGACACTATGTTAGTTAACTTTTGCATCAGTGTGAACAAAATACCTGACAAGAAAAACTTGGAAAAGGATAGATTTATTTGGCTTATGGCTTCAGGGGTTCAGTCTATGGTTGGCCAGCTCCAAGGCAGAAACATCATGGTGGTAGGGCGTGGCGGAGAAAAGCTTCACAGCTCATACCAGCGGGGAAGCAGGGAGAGAGAGAGAGAGGGAAGGGACCTGTGACAGGTATAGTCCTCAATGCCACTTCCTCCAGTGACTCATCTCCTTCCCCATGCCCCACCTACCTACAGTTACCACCCAGTAAATCCATTCAAATTATTAATCCACCAAATGGGTTCACCACTGCTGAGGTAAGAGCCTTCATGATTCAATTATTCCACCTCTGAACAACACATGAGCTTCTCCGGGTGGCATTCCATATCCAAACCATAACAGACACCAACTGGGTGCTCGACAATTCAGTTCACTTCTGGCTCTAGCTGCCGGGAGTTAACACAGACCCCTCAGCTTAAGGGCTCAGTCCTACAACATTGACCACAACAACAGGTGCCAGTCACAGGCCCCAGGCTAATCCATACTTCCGACCAACCAGCTTTAAATCTGGGATTCCCACAACCTCCTGTTCATGTGAAATACTTTGCAAGAATGGCTCACAGAACTCAGGACGGCACTTTACTAATGATTACTTGTTTAGCCAGATGAAGAGGTATCCAAGCACACAGCTTCTGTTCTGTGGAATTAGGGAGCATCACCCTCTGGGCACATGGATGAATCTGCAAACCCAGGAGCACTCTGAGTCTCATCCCTCAGGGATATTTACGGAGTTTCCTCCTGTAGGCATGATCTGTTATTAACTCAGTCTCCAGTCTCTCTCCCCTTTCAGAGCCTAAGGGGCTGGGGGAGAAAGTTCTAGGCTTCTATCAAGGCTCTTTCTTGATAGTGAGCAGCCCCTGCTGAAGCTAAAGAGGGTTCACCAAGAGCTACCTCATTAGAATAAAAGATGTTCTTATCACCTAGGAAATTACAAGGGATTTAGGAGTTTTGTGTCAAAAACTAGAGACAAAGACCAAATAGTAGAACAAAGGATATTCCTATCATGCCTGTCACTAAGATTTTAGGAGACCTGCTGTCAGGAACCTAGGGACAAAACCCCAATACATACTGATTTTGATGCCACACTTCTGAGGGCTATAGGAGTCTTAGGAAGTTCCAGAGTATTTTCTCAAAACATTATAAACTTTATTAATGAAAGGGGGAAAAGAACACATTCCAGCTGGGTTAAATGTGTTTATCACTAGAGAATACATGTGGCATACGAAAATGTACAACTCTCTTGCCAAGGGCCACAAATACAATTAAATTGACCTCTGCCTTATAAAGCCAAAAGACAAGCATATTAGTGAATGGATGACAAGCAGACCCACACTTTGATTTATGTTCTAGGATACAATCTCCACATGAAAAATAAACTGTGGAGCAATAATAGCAGCAGTGCTCAGAGAACAGTGGGTACTTGGAGCGCGAGCAAGCAAACAAAAACAGCAGCCTTGGTGGACCGGGTTTTGCTTCAGCCTCCATAGCGATCCCGTGCCATGGGGTCCAGCTGGACGCCTTCCGTGATCCACCCCAAAGGCTGTGTGCTCAGCTGCTAGAGTGTTTGCATGCTGGTGTTTGACTTCGAACACATTTTATAAGTAACCTTATCTACCATAACTATTTCCTTAATCATAACAGCATTTACCAGGCTCAGTTTGTTAAAACTTCAAAACCAAGTTAACAAAAAGCCTGCTGGTATGTCTTTTTGAAGAATATGACTTCATTAAAACAAAACAAAACAAAACATCTGGGGAATCATTGAATTTAAACGGGATCTGGAAGGCTGTAAGTCAATGAAATGAATTTACTGAGACTAGGAGATAACTAAGTGGAAAGACAAGGCATGAAATGGTTATCACCTGCTTGGCTACTCTGCAGTGCAGTGGTCCATAGAAAAATGCCAAGGGGAAGTCATATTATTTAAAAATGCTAATGGCCAGCATTGTGAAAGTTTATATTCAGTGTTAAATAGGTTTTAGAGACTTTTCATTTTCATTTGGTTTAATTCAGAATTATTTTTCAAATTTTCAACTAATCTGGGTTGTAAGCATCTCAAAGGAAGAGGCTTAGTTATCTTTATAATTATTAGTCCCTGCACATACACAAAAAGGCAAATGAAAAGAATAGGGCACTCTTTCTTTATTTTATACAACCAACAGAAAGAAAAAGGAAAATGTAACACATGTGGCTCTTCAGATAGTTTCATGACTACCACGCATTGTAATATACACTTAAAAGTTTCACATCCCAGGATTTCCATCCATCTAATTAAACAAATTAAGATGGTTGGTCATCCTGTGAGATGATAAGATATATACTATTATTCAACGTTCTGTTAACTTGCTGACCTATCTTTTTTAAATAGGCTCTTGATTACCCTGAAGCATCTAGTTTTGTGCTTTTCTTTTCTATAAACTAATTGACAGTATCTAACATGCTGAGAAAGGATAATTGTACTTGTGCTTAACCTCTGATTCTGCCTGGTTCGAAATGACCAATTTTATTTCAAATCAAGCTCTGATCATAAATAGACTTCTGTGATTTCATTATTTTACTCTGCAGAATTTGGGAGCTCTAAAGAGGAAGCTAACAAGTTTCGTCATTATTTCAAGTCAAATTTAAGTCTTTATACAGCATAGAATGTGTTTCACAGAAGGTGACAAGATCTGTATATCCAAGAAAGTACTCCACTAGTTAAGTTATTCACTTCTAACATATCATTAGCCACCACAATTGATGCAATGAATATTTCCATAGGCTTCTAGTCTAGCCAGTCATAGAGATGGAGAGGTTTATGTAGAATACCTGTTCTATTAGCTACAAACCATGAAGCTAGAAACATAGAAAACTTCTAATGCTCCATCGCAGAACAAATATTTGGCTAGCCAAGTACACAAACAGTATTTGTTTCCATGCTGTTGCAAATTACATAAAACTTATGGTCACTGCCTAGAGAGAATTATTCTCATTTTGCTGTTGCAAGTTGATCATGCAATCCCTTCAACTACCATGAATCAAACTTAAGATTTTGGTAGGCTTGGTAAAAAAAAAATTATTAAAATAGAGGAAAAATACCCCATTTTAAAATGCTCTGTTCAAAATACTTAAAATTAAATATGTGCCATTTTTCTGATCATTCCTACCCCAAGGGTTCTGGAAAAAAAATAATGAATCAGGTTCAATTTCAGGCATCTTAAGATCTGAGCTCTCAGCCTCAGAGTATAGAATTGTTTAACCTGCCAATATTCTGACCTTTTACTATGCCAATAAGATGAGCTTTGCCAGTTACTGAAGATGAATTTTAGCAGTTTCAGTGCCTTGAAAAAGAAATTATGACCAATAAGCATCCTAATTGACTCAATCTTTGGAGTTATAACATTAGTAACTAACCAATAAAAATGTTTTAAGAATACAGGCTCTAAGGCCTGATTGCCTGGGTGGAAATTATACTTTTATTACTTACTCTCTGTGTAACATTGGAAAATTAATTAAACTCTTATTTTTCTTATCTATAAGATAGGAATAACAATAGTATCCATCTCAGAGGGTACTGTGAGGGATAACTGAATTAATACATGTAAAACTCAGAAGAATTCATAATACCTAGTAGACTCTCAGCAAAGGTTTCATTATTTGTTAATATCACTATCATTTCAATGGAATCCATTAAGGACTTGCCTTAATGAATTTGCCATTAAGTTTTGCCTTAATGATTAAATTATGCTTTTAGTAATAAAAAGAAAGTAGTTGATTACAAAATTAGTTAAAATGAATATTTTTCTTTAGAAAAATAATACAAACTTCATAGTTTAAGAGTTTGAAATATACATGAAAATGTACCTTAGTCATGATATATATTGGGAATAAGAATAAGGTCACTTTTTTAATATTTAAAAGATAGTACAGTTAACTACTTTAAAGTTAAGAGATTTTAAAATTCCACTCTGGGTAGACATTTAATTTACAACAACAATTTCCAAGTCAATTTAAAATTCACCTTTTCCTCACCCTCATAGAGAAATTATTCATATTTTACAAAATTTTCTAGGTCAGAATAAGTTCTGCTAAAATAAGCAAACAAACAAAAACACATCTGCATTTGGAAAAGTGTTTTTAAGTTCAGATTGTGTACCAGAGGTCCACAGGCTGGATGGGCCTTTTGGATCATGCTGAATAGTTTCTATAACTACTCATTCTTACAGAATATAATTGCTTCTTACAATGGTATAAAAATGTGAATATATCTTCTGGGTATAAATTATTTGGCAGAAAGATTGTTTGGCAGATGTTCTTGAAGAAAATAATAAATTTCTCAGTGCTTTTACTAAAACATGTGGGCTGATTTTAATCATTTTCTCTGAAAAGCAAGTATATTAGTTGATCACATTTGGGATTCATTGGGTAAATACGTACATTTAAACTTTGATGCAATCTCTTAGAAATACTAAGAGAACTTAACTGAAAAGTAGTTACCTTTTCTCCTGGTGATTCTGACAGGTGAACAGCAGAATTGAGAATCCTTAGGAATAAAGGTGTTGATGGAAAACTATTACTCAAAAAATTCTATTAAATAAATATTAATAATACTCAGGGATAATGTTTTGAAAGGAAATTACTCCCCCACCCATCCACACACACTGATACACTAATAATTGTCTCAGTCACCCATTGTGACAACAGGTGGCAAAAAGAGACCATCCAAAAGTGAATGACTTAAAACCACAGTGATGTATTCCCTGAGGTCTGGGGGCGACTGTGGTTCCCACATGCTGGGCTCATCTGGGCAGTTCTGCTTCAGGCTGTGGGTCAGTTAACTTTGACCTAGGTTGTGGGTTGGGCTCATATCTGCACTAGATGTATGCAGTCTAGATCCAGGTTAATGACCTAGATACTATCTGGGGATTTGGGGAGGAATCCATAGAGAACAAAAGAGGGCAAAAACTTTTCAAGCCTCTGCTTGCAACACATCTGCTAACATTTCATTAGCCAAAGCAAGTCATATGACCAAACCCAACATCAAAGGGCAGGTAGAGATATTTGACCCACGTCGGTGGGTCCCTGGCCTTCTACCTGGATTTTGTCAGCTCTCTGCACTGCGGGACTGGACTACGATTTCCCTCATTGACAGTTAGCTAGAAATCTCTGGAATTATGATATTGGCAATAGCCTGGTTCAAAACCAAGTAAAGTCCACAAATTGCCAATTTTAAACTGGTGATTCCAATTGCTGTAACCCAGAGCTGGGGTACAACACACCTCTTTCCTTCCCCTTGCTTATTATCTTCACTCAGGAGGCCTGGTCCCTATTTCTCAGAGGACATTGTGGCTGAGGGATCCTGGGCTAGGAGACTGTATAGACTTGCTACAATGCACACCTGGAAATTTATTTAGGCACTTTCTTAATAAACTTTGAATTTTATTTCTTTTCCATGCACCTGGTTTAATAAAGAGTTATTCCTATGGTAAACATAATCAATAAAATTGCTATATTTATCATTGTAATGTTTGGACTAAAGTAATTAAGTAGGCAGCTGAAAGACTTCAGGTTGTAAGCCATTGGCCCAAAATCACAATTTACCCAAAGGAAGGTTAAGTAAACCAGAAGTTTTCCACTTCCATTTCAATGAGCCACCACCTCTGCCTCTCCCCACAAGTCTGTTTAGTCTGTATTATGGACTGAATGGTTGCGTGCCCCCAAATTTCATGTGTTAATATCCTCACTCTCAGTGTGATAATAGGATAATTGTAGGGTAATTAGGTCCTGAGCATGGAGCCCTTACGAATGGAATTATAGTGCCCTTATAATAGAACTCTCTTACTGTCTTTTCTGCCATGGGAGGAAACAAGAAAAGTCAGCAGTCTGCAACGGGGACAAGGGCTCTCACCAGATCCTAACGGTGCTGGCCTCCTGATCTCAGCCATGCCCCCTCCAGGACAGTGAATAATGAATGAATGTAGTTTATAAGCCACCAAGTCAATGTGACTTTGTGATAAGTAGCCCAAACTATGACAGCTTGCTATAGTTACAATGTGAAAATTTGCCTATTTTTTCCTCAAATGCTTTTTACTTAGCAGATTCAATGAAATACAAGGGATTAAAGATATCTTTGTCAACTTTTTAATCATCTAATAAAATATATAGCCATTAACATGAATTTTATGATATTCATTAAGGTGTTAGAATGAATAAAATTAAGCATTTAATCTTAGACTCATGTTCCTTTCCTTATTCCTTCTTGTAACATGAATTTTTATCTTTGCTAACATGAACCTACAAATATAACAAATGCCTTCATGTCAGCAAAGTTTTTCTAGTTTTTAATAAGATTAACCATTAAACAAAAGTCCATACTTTGATCTGCTTCGTCTACTAATTTAGTCATGCAACAACTACTGGCGGAACACTTTCTGTGAATAAGCCTGTGAGGGGCACAGGGGACACAACATCCAACAGATAATGGTTTTTAGCCTGGTTGTCGATTTTATAAGATATCCTAAGCAACGATGCAATTTGGAAGGCTTAGAATGTTCTACTTTTGTAAAAGCTTAGTCTCTGGACATCCTATTTGTCTCTGGTAGTTTTAGTTTTATTGACATACAGAATTCCCCACAGATATGCTTCTATTGCACTGGTCAAGTGTGCTTTTAGCTCTATCAGAAAGGACAATTCATTTTACTTCTTACCATTGTCTTCTTATTTAAATATTATCTAAAGTATCTTTGAAAAAGCCAAAATGCTGGTAGGTGAAAAATATGCTTGTAAATACATTAGTCACAACATTTTACTTTGAATGCTTAACTTACTGTTTTATCCATGGGAAATTCTTATGATTGTTATCCCCCTTCAATTTTCAAGATATATATATAGAGAGAAAGAAATATTTTTCAAGAAATATATATATATATAAATATATATATTATATATATATAAATATATATATATATATATATTATATATATATATAATAGTTCTAGCCGGGTGTGGTGGCACACACCTGTAATCCCAGTACTTGGGAGGCTGAGACATAAAGATCTCAGGTTCACCGCCAGTCTCAGCAACTAGCAAGGCCCTCCGCAACTTAGTGAGACCCTGTTTCAAAATAAAAAATAAAAACATAGTCTTTCAAAATATCTGTTCCACTGGAATTCACTAGAATCTAATATTTTCTCTATCAGGAACAATGAAAAACAAATGATAATTTCAGCCTGCATATCTTTATACTAGAAACATTTGACATAGATCAATACTTCTTTCAATTGATTTTCTACCTTAATTTAAATACTGTGGTTTCAGAGCTTGGTATTTTTCTCCTGAAATTGTTTTCTCATAATACTGAATAAATCTTTGCCGGGGCTAAATTCATATACACTTATGAAAAAGACAATTGAATTGTGAACTATAGAAGCATTTCTATTTTTTTTTCATTTTTAATTCTTAAAGCAAACATTCAGATGATTTTGCATCCTGAATTGTTATACTGTATAATATGAAGTCAAAAGATAAAATTATTTATATTTGACCAAATTATTTATATTTTCATCTACAAAAATGGCAATGCTAATGACTCAACTAACAGTTATTTGCCTGATTCTCTTCTTACAATGTGAGTTTGTCATGGCCAGGGACTGTACTTAATACTATTTGGATTAGCTGGATGTGTATGAGTCTTCCTATACCCGAAGAACTATTTAGATGGGGCAAGAGCATTTTTCATATATCACTCAGCACCCTTTGCAAGATTATATCTACCCAAATGGGTCATTCGAGCTCTGACTTCAAGTTGCTCCTAAAAGGGTTCTTGCAGGGATCAAATTAGAAAATATATATACGAAATCCTGAATATAGTGCCTGGCACACAGTAAGCCTACAATATATTAATACTTATTACTAATATTATTTCCAAAATGGGGGTATCAACAAGGTACGAGTGACAACTTATATAAAATTCTGTCAGGAGTAGAGAAAGGGATATACCAACTAAGGTTTCCAGGCAGTCTCTCAAAACACTGGTAGTTTTCACAGATACATGGGGTAAATTTCAGTGGGAAAGAGCCATGGAAAAGAGCCAGTATGGCTAGCATATAGGAAGGGGATCTGAAGATGATGGTGAAAGGATCCATTCAGATGTTAAAGTGCTCGACACTGTTGATCTAACACATTGACACTTTCAGCAGTTTTTGAGGCATTTAGAAACATCTATATATCTTATATGATAGTTACTTCTCTTTCATAAACAGAGTTATGTTAGGATTCGCTGAAATACTCTCATCTTTTTGACCCAACAGACGTCCACTGAAATTGCATATGCTGGTCTCTCAAGATTTCAAATATTATTTGTTAATAATTCTTATGAAATTTAAAAATTATGCAGTAAAAATTATGGGCTAGATGAAAAGTCATTTGACATTACATTTTCAATAAATATTTCTGTGTCTCACACAAATAGACCATTCACTTTGATATCCTCTGAATTTGTCTCAATGGTGAAGAACTGAAGACCTACTGTATCTGAGAAGAACGCTTCAATCATTGAAACTTTGCTTCTCACAGTTAAAAAATTGAAAAGGAAATATTTTTAATGAATTTTCACAGTACTTACTATGTGCCAGGGACTGTGTTAAACACTTTTGTACATAATCTTATCAAATTCTCACACATACTTTGTGAGGTACCATTACCCCCATTTTACAGACATAAACTGAGGACTACCCCAAATTCAGCAATTTTCCCAATGTTCTGCTATATGTGAAAGAGCCAGATTTAATCATAGGTCTGTCTGACTCCAGAATCTGCACTCAAGCAATTGATACCTGTGAATAACTGAGAGCCGTTACCAACCTGGATACATGCCATAGCTAAAACTTAGTGGAAGCCAAAGCTATTAACCAAGGAATAGCTACATAAGCATTCAAAATTCCCCCTTTCATCATTCTATTGTGAAGAATGATAACATGCTAGTTTTATTTATATATTTGCCTTCTTGAAATGTAGCATAAATCAAAAGAGAAATGACACTGGGTCATTTCAAGGAAATGTTAAGTGTATATAATTTACATACATTTACAAATTTATTGATTTCATAGCTAGACAATAGTGATGCTGAGAAATTAAAGACACTTTTCATTTACACATATCCTGGTTTTCAGTAAAAACTGAACAAAATCCAAATTACTGAATTTGCTAAAGTTTGTTCTAATTGTCTCCCCGAAGGCAGAGGGTACTTCTCATTTATCTGGGTATTCCATACACCTGGCACAGGCTATGAGGTATGGCACTTGATAAAGGTCATGGAGTTTAATTTATTTTAAGGAACACTGAAGAAATACATGAAATGTGGGTGCCTGGGCTCCAGAGGCTTTACCAAAATATGCACAGTAAATAAACTTGCAAAAAGTACTTAAAAGATCTAGATCGAAGCTATGTTTTTTAACACATCATCTGGATTAGAAATAATAACACATAACTTTGTGCTTCTCTACTGTGCACTAGAAAATATATTTAATGTGTCATTAAGAGAATTACATTTAACTTTCCTGCTTGTTTTTCTGATAAGGAAGTTGAGTTTCAGACAGCTTATACAGTATGGCCAGTGAGTGGTATAGGCAGGACAGTAACTTTATTTTTTTATTTATTTAATTATTTAATTTATTTATTATTCAACTAACTTAACCTTATGCTATCCAGCCTCTTGAGAAGTACTAATAATCTGTATGTTTTCTCATTTAAAAATTATATAGTACTATATTACAGTTCTGTTTATCTGTAGCTAAAACCTGTGTATTTTTTCATATCATATATATATAACTATCATGAGGGACTTGTCTCAAAGATTTGCCCTTAAATGGTTATATTTTTACTCTTTTTTCTATTTCTCTATTTTTATAGTAGTTTAATAATGGAGGTAGGAGGGGAAAGGAATGGAGTGAGGAAATGTTTCTATTATCAGTGTTTCTTCAATTACCAGCTTTCCTCTTCACAACTACATAAATAAGGACATTTTAATACCCTAATTAATATCCATTTTTAAAGTCTATGCCATGTTTTTATTGCCATCCTCTCATTAAAAATCTAATGAGCATTAGTATAGTGACAAGGATAATAAATGCCAGCAATTCATAATCAGTTATTAAAGCTAATGGTTTCCCATTGGGATGTGATATATGTTTCAGCTTTTTTGCCAAAAGCTCGATGATACTTTTATCTCCGGCCGGCCAATTGCACATTTAATTTAATACCTATTAAATGCAAACAGCAACTCAGAAATTACATTAGAGTTGTTGCCTGAGCCATCAAGAGCCAGCAACTAGAAAGTGAAGATTAGGTAAAGGACTAGTGTTAGCCACAGAAGAGACATGGTAAGTAAACTTCTGCCTCAGCAAAGAAGCTTATTTGACAAAATAAGTCTTATGGCGGCTCTGGGCCCATCGGCAGGACAGATTTTCCTGTTTCTGACATAATGCTGAGAGAAACATCATCTAAATGTTCTTGTTTCTAGGAACTTTCCAATGAGTACATCTTAGCTCTAAATTCTATTTTGCATAGTTTTCAGAAAACTATAATTTATAGTCAATACTAGTTCTCTGAGTTGCTAACTGGACACTTTCAAGTGAAAGGGAATAGTATATTTTTAAACTAAAAAAATTTTGGCTGATGTATATATATAAATTATATATATTGGAGGGGGGTTCAAGATGACATACGGGATGGAAGCAAAGTCTTAAGATCTGCAAGACAATCCACAGAAGGAAGTTTCCCTTGCCTTTCTGAGGTAAGGGAACAGATAACAATTCCTTCTCATCCAACAACTGAGCTAACAGTCTCTGATCCATAGGAAAAGCTCATTTGGATTTACAGAGTGGCTAACAAGGAAGGGGCAGGCTGCCTCATGGCTCTTGGCTCCCTAGCATGGGGGGGAGCTGTTACAGAACTATTTCCTAGCCCTAAATAGGGACAGTGGCATCTGCAATCACAGCCCATCATGCAGTCTAAATAGAATCAGCAGCGGCGGGAGCAAGACCCAGCCCTCCACTCCAGCCAACGTGGGGAGCGCACACTGTTACCCACTCAGGGAAAAAGGCTCATACCCTATGCACCCCGAAGGGTGAGGGTGCCCACACATCACGCCCAAGCAGCTTCACCAGAAGTGGCTGGGGCCCTGGGGATAGCACTTCCTAGATCCAACCCCATACAGCCGAGGGGTCCGTAAAAGACAGGGGTCACACACTGGTGCTCTCTCCTAGGCGAACCTGCTCAGAGCAGAGCCCCAGCCCCTCCCATTCAGGAGCCCAAGCCCTGGGCCAGCATCCCAGGCTGCAGCTGAGTGGGGTATGAATCCCTCCAGCCGGCAGTGCACACCTGGCACCACTCCCCAGGGCTACCCCATGAAGAATATCCCCCTAGCCATTCCAATTGGTTCTGCAGGAGCGGGCACACCAGGTGCCAGCACCCCTAGGGCCAGCCTGTGTCTGGCACAGTGCAAAGCCCTGCCCTCTCCCACAGTCTGGTCTCAGCGGAAACAGAATCTACTGGAACATGGTGCCATCTGGGCAGTAAGGAGCACTGAAAAGCTCCTCTGCTTTTAGATGGTGAACAAGGAAGCTATGTGTCCCCGCACCCATGTTCTCATAGCCAAGTCTGTTTCCTCCCAATGACCTAGCACTAGTGTTCATCCACCATGAGCAGTACTGAACAGTACTAAAGCATAGTCCCACTCAACCCAACTGCACAGCTCTTGAAAACAGCCCATACAGACCAGATCTCAAAATGCACCAGGGAGCTAATGTCGACAAACATCACCATTGACACAGCCAAGCCACAGCTGCAAAGTCAGTATCAACAGACTGGTTTAGAGCAGGGAGCAGCCCCCCCACCCCAGGTAGCCCTGGGAGAACCATTAGCAGAACCCCAGACCCAGGGGTGCCATCAATCAGGAAATGTTAGTAGGCTCTCCTTTCAAAATGGTATACCTTTGGTTATAGGCCCAATGGCAGCAACACAAACCCAAGCTACAAGGGTGCCAACCTAGGTTGCAGAGAGACCAAGGATCATTGCATTATTATGGCCCACCCCTGCACAGACTCCATGGGCAGCATCTGTGCAATCTGGATAGTGTCTCCAGGTCCTCTCTCTAGCATTCCCCTCCTGGACATAACAAAGGGGAGTAGAATTCATCATAAGCACAGTCCCCAAGGTGTTCTTAGGTCACACAACCAGGATCAATGGGTCTTCAGACAGGAAAAGGATCTTTTCCCTCCCTCACCCAATATAACTTCAAAACTACCTGAAGCAAGGATGAATCCACAAACCATAAACAGAATCAGAAAGGAGTTCAGAAAAGACTCAAATGACCTCAACTTGACCCACCTAGACCCAGCTTGCTAAATGACAAAGGAAACACAGACTCTATCAAGTAGGGGCAACAGAAGCCCTTAACATTAACATTCAGAACAGAAGAGGATTTCTTCATTGAAACTTCATTACCCCAACAAAATCAAGTCCTCATTATAAATAAAAAATAAAAAAAGAATTAATTCCCTTGAATTTTTCATTAATTCAAAAAATTTAAAATCTTTTTTAAATTTTTAAAAATTATTTTCTATTTTTGCTATTTTTATTTTTATTCTCTTATTTTATTCTCCCTTTTAATAAATACCTATTTTTATTTCTTTATTAGTATTTTGGGAATCTCTCTAGTGGTTTTATCATTTTGTCTGTTAGTTCGGTCTCTTCCCCTTTCTTTTACTCTTATCTTTAATAATCATTTTTAATCCATTTTGTTTGGTTTTGCATTTTAAGATTTTTTTGTTTTTTAATTGTTCTGTTCTTTTATCCAGGTCATTTATGTGGCACTAGTTTTGTTCAAGGTTTCTTCTCTTTCTTAATTGAGTCATTCCTTTGTGTGGATGTGTCCGTCTATAGGTTAGTCTGTACCTTTTTTTCTATTTGTGTTCTATCTCTTTCTCTTCTTCACTTCCTATGCATTCTTTTCTCTATTGAGGATACCACAGTCATTTTTCTCTCCCCTTTTGATTCTTCACTCTTTTGTATTGTCCCCGTTCTACTGTCATATCCCTAACCCTCATTCTACAAAATAATAGTATTGATCTGGACATAAACTTCCCAACCAGGAGTGAAAACCCTGAACCTCAAAGATAGGACTTCAAGAAATAAATATTTGGTGCCAGTTACACCAAATACAGAACAAGCTGGGGGATAACCCACCAAAGTCCATCCATACACTAAACAGAGAGCACTAGGAGAAGGGGTGCATCTCCCTACAATTTGGAAGGAATCCTGAAAAGAGTGGCTGCTTTAGACAACACTCCCTGTATCAACAATGCTACCAAATTGAAGACAGACAACCTTCCTGAATAGACAATAAACTCTGCCCAAATCACACAGCAGTTTAGAGGAGATAACCATCCAAAAAACACTGAAATAACCCAGTCATGGCAGACTATATGCTCATTTAAAGAGACAGTGAGGGTTGAGCTTAAACACCCAATTATAAGAAGCAGATTCTTAGAAACTAATTTATACTCCATCTCAGGTCCCTAACATACTGACAATATGGGGGGGGGTCCACCAAAACTATAACTAATTCTCACAACTCCATAACAATGGAACTCATTAAAACAGAAGTGAGGAGGATGCCAGATGGAGAATGCAGAATTTTGATCTTCAATATGCTCAATGATCACAAAAAGGAAATCAGTATAACATTCAGAATATATAAAAAACATTGTCCATAAAGAATAGAAAACCCTGAATGAACTGAAAGAGTCAGCAAACAATTCCTTCAAAGCCATAGCTAATAAACTAGACCACTGGGAAAATAGGGTCTCAGTTGTAGAAGATAGTGTGTTAAATTCTGAAAGAAATGTCATGAATTTAGAAAAAACAACAGCAGGATAAAAATATTCAAGATCTTTAGGATAATATTGAAAGATCAAATTTAAGAGCAATTGGCATTGAAGAAGGCATAGAAGCCCAAACAAAGGGAATTAAGAATCTCTTCAGAGAAATAATAACAGAAAATTTCCCAAACTTGTATCAAATGTTAAGGAGACATTCAGAACAGGACCAAAGAACATCATCCCCACACCACATTATAATCAAAATGTGCAACATTGAGGCTAAGGAGAGAATCCTAAGAGTTGAGAGCAAAAAACCAGGTGACATTCAGAGATAAAATGATAAGAATCACTCCAGACTTCTCAACTGAAGTACTGAACATAGGCCAGGATAGCATGGAGTGATGCATGTCAAGCCCTTAGAGAAAATAACTTCCAACCAAGACTGCTATATCCATCAAAGTTATCCTTCAAAATTGATGGAGATAATAAAAACTTTCCAAGGTAAGCATAAGTTAAAAGAATTTATGACAACAAAACTGGCACTCAAGAAAACACTCAAAGAAATGAACCACAAAGAAGAAATGAATAATAAACATTGGAACCAAAGAAGAAATGAATGCCATCAGATGAACAACTAAACAAAGGAGCATTGATATCGCCTCAAACAAAAAATTTTATTCAAAATGAGAGGAAACAAAAATCACCTCTCCATTATAACACTGAACCTCAATGGCCTAAACTCCCCAGTTAAAAGATATTGACTAGCAAATTGGATTGAAACTCATCATCCTACTATATGCTGCTTACAAGAAACACACCTTTAGGGAGAGAGATTCACAAGCTGAAGGTGAAAGGATGGAAAAAGGAAAAAAATTCCATGCAAATGGAGACCAAAGTCAAGCAGAGGTGGCTACCCTCATATCTGACAGAGCCGACTTTAAGCCAAAACTTGTCAGAAGAGACAAAGATGGTCACTTCTTACTGATAAAAGGAACCATCCAAAATGAAGACATACCATATTAAACATTTATGCCCCTAATATTTGTGCATTTACCTATATAAAGCAAATTCTTCTTAACCTAAAGACCCTGATAGACCCCAACACAAAATTCTAGGAGACTTCAGTACATCTCTCACATCATTAGATCAGTCATCCAGACAAAAGATTAGTAAAGATATTTTAGACCTTAAGAACACTATAAACCTATTGGACCTAACTGACATTTTCAGAATATTCCACCCAATGACAGCTGAATACACATTCTTTTGGAAGCCTCTCCAAAATATACCATATTCTAGACTACAAAATAAGCACCAGAATTTTTTTTAAATTAATATAATTCCCTGTATCCTCTCTGATCATAATGGACTGAAAATAGAATCAACAACAAAAATATCCAGAGGAACCACACAAATAGATGCCAACTAATACTATGTTACTAAATGAAGACTGGATCAGAGAAGAAATTTTAAAATTCTTCGAATCAAATGAAAATAGAGACACTACCTACCAAAATTTATGGCCCCCTCTAAAATCTGTGTTAAGGGCCTTAAGTGCCCACATAAGAAAACCAGAAAGACTCAAAATAAACAATCTAATGCTGCACCTGAAGGCCCTTGAAAAACAGGAACAAATTAACCCCAAATCCAGCAGAAGGCAGGAAAAAACAAAATCAGAACAGAAATTAATGAAATAGAAAACAAAAAAAAACCCAGTTGATAAAATCAATAAAACAAAAAGCTGTTTTTTTGAAGATAAGATTGACAAACCCTTAGCCAACCTAACAAAAAGAGGGAACAGACCCAAATTGTAAGGATAAGAGATGAAAATGGAGATATTACCACAGATAATGTGATATTACCACAGATAATGTGAAAATATAAAACATTATTAGAAATTATTTCAAAAACTTATATTCCAATAAATTAGAAAACACAGAGGAAATTGACAAATTCTTAGACACCCACAACTTACCTAAACTGGACCAAGAGGACAGAGAAAACCTAAACAGACTGATAGGTAGGAAAGAATCAAAACAGCAGTAAAAGTCTTCCACCAAAGAAAAGTCCAGGCCCAGACAGATTCCCAGCTGAATTGTATAAGACATTTATAAGAAGAACAAAGTCTAATGCTCCTCAAATCATTCCATGAAATAGAAAAAGAAGGAAAACTACCAAATTCATTCTATGAAGTCAGCATCACCATACTCTCCAAACCAAATAAAGATACCACAAGAAAATAAAATTACAAAGCAATATCATTGATGAACACAGATGCAAAAATTCTCAATAAAATATTAGCAACTCTCATTTAAAACTACATCAAGAAAATAGTTCATCATGACCAAATAGGCTTCGTCCCAGAGATGCAAGTCCAGTTAAACATACATGAATTAATAAATGTAATTCACCACATTAATAGAGCTAAGGACAAGAATCATATGGTTATCTCAATAGATGCAGAAAAATCATTTTACAATATCCAACACCTTTTCATGATAAAAACACTTAAGGAAATAGAAGGAACCTATCTCAACATCATAAAGGTTATAAACAATAAGCCCAAAGCCAGCATCATTATGAATGGGGAAAAACTGACAGAATTTCTCTTAAGATCAAGAACAAGACAAGGATGCCCACTGTCACCACTCCTATTCACCATAGTACACAAATGTCTAGCCTCAGCAATAAGACAGGAGAAAGGAATCAAAGGAATACAAATAGGGAAAGAAGAACTTAAGTTATCTTTGTTTGCTGATGACATGATCCTTTACTTAGAAGAGCCAAAAACTTCAACCAGAAGATTTCTAGAAGTGATAAATAGCTTCAGCAAAGTAGCAGGGTACAAAATCAACCTATGAAAATCATTAGTATTCCTTTACACCAATCATGAATCCACTGAAAAAGAAATACAGAAAACATTTCCATTCACAATAACCTCAAAAAGATAAAATATTTAGGAAAAAATTTAAGCAAGGTGACAAAAGACCTCTAAAATGAAAAATATGTCACTAAAGGAAGAAATTGAAGAAGATTTTAGAAAATCAAAAGATGTCTCATGCTCTTGGATAGACAGAATAAATATAATCAAAATGGTGATTCTGCCAAAAGTGATCTATACATTCAGTGTAATTCCTATCAAAATACCATCATCATTTTTCAAAGACATAGAGAAATCAGTCATAAAATTCATTTGGAAAAACAAATAACTCAGAATAGCCAAAGCAATTCTCAGCAATAAGAACCATGCCAGAGGCATCATAATACCAGATCAAATTATACTACAAAGCAATAGTAGTAAAACAGCATGGTATTGGCACAAAAACAGGCACGTAGACCAGTGGAACAGAATAGAACACTCAGAAACAAAGTCCCATATCTATAACCAGTTGATTTTTGACAAAAGTGTCAAAGACATACACTGGAGAAAAGGCTATTCACCTTTAAGGCTCATGTAGCAGCAAATATCTACCTACAGAATAAGACACTATAAAGGGAGAGAGATTAGACGTAGGAAACCTAAAGAGTGAGAGAGAGAGCTACCAAAAGCAACAAAGATATAAACTTAAGAAACCTGAAATCATGAGAAGGAAGAATAGCAAAGATAAATGAGTTCCCACAACTCCAAAACAACAGACAGCACCAACACAGAAATGCAAAGATTGCCAGAAGGACAATTCAGAACGTTAATAGTTAAAATGATACAGGATTTCTGAAAAGAACTCAGAGAGAGCCTGAAATAAATTAAGGATCAAATAATCAAAGAACCCAACACCCTGAACAGGAATCAAAAAGAAGCTCTGAAGGAAGTGAAGGATGCAATAATTGAAATGAAGGCATCAATACAAACTATCAACAATAGACTAGACCACATGGAAAACAGAATCTCACTTTTAGAACATGACCTCTCCAAAAATGAATGCACAGTATATAATTTAGAAAAAACAATTTGACAGCATGAATTGCACACCAAAGAGATCTCTGCCAATCTTAAAGAGTGAACCTAAGAATAATAGGCATAGAAGAAGGAATAGAAGCTGAAACCAAAGGAATCAACAATCTTTTCAGAGAAATTTTATTACAAAATTATCCAAACATAGAAAAAGAGGTCAACACACAGGTACAGGAAACATATAGAACCCCAAATAGAGAAGATCAGAGAAGAGGTTCACCACGCCACATAATAATCAAATGGACTAATGTAGAGGCCAACGACAGAATCTTAAAGGCAATGAGGGTAAAAGACCAAGTAACATTCAGAGGCAAACTAATAAGAATCACTTCTGACTTTCTAAACCAAGTCATGAAAGCCAGGAGGGCCTGGAAGGACATTTTCCAAACTCTGAAAGAAAACAACTTACAGCCAAGATTTATTTACCCAGCAAAGATATCTATCAAATTTGACAGGGAAATAAAAATCTTCCATGACAAACAGAAGTTGAAAGACTTTATGTCTTCCAATCCAGCACTAGAGAAAATACTCAAAGATATTAATTACAAAGAAGAAGCCAGGCATGGTGCTGCATGCTTGTAATCCCAGTACTTGGGAGGCTGAGACCGAAGCGTCCAGGTTTGCGGCCACCCTCAGCTACTTAGTGAGGCTCTCTGCAACTTAGTGAGATCCAGTTTCAAAATAAACAATAAAAAAAATAGGACTGGGGTGTAGCTCAAGGGTAGAATGCCTCTGGGTTCAATCCTAGTACCGCAAAAAAAAAACAAAAACAAAGAAGAAATAGTAAAGAAACACCAGAACAAGAGAACCAATGATTTATATAAAAAATAACCAACTAGGCAAAGAACAAACACTACCTAAAACAGAAATTAAAACTAAAAATGTTAGGAATTAAAACTCATCTCTCAATAATCACGCTGAATATAAATGGCCTCAACTCCCCAATCAAAAGACATAAGGTGGTAAAATGGAATAAAATCACAACCCATTGATGGAGCAAGGTAATCCACGCTAATGGAACTCAAAAACAAGCAGGAGTAGCAACTATTATATCAGAAAAATTAGACTTCAAACCTAAACTTATCAGAAGAGACAAAGAAGGTCATTTCTTACAGGTAAAAGAACAATACAGCAAGAGGATATAATAATAGTCAACATTTATGCCCCAAATATAGGTGCAACCACTTTCATAAAAAAAAAAAAAACTCTTCATGACATTAAGTCACACACAGATCCAAATACAATAATATTGGGAGACTTCAACACCCCTCTCACACCACTAGATTGATCTTCAAGACAAAAGGTCTGTAAAGATGCCTCAGACCTATGAAACACCATAAACCAAATGGACCTACTAGATACATACAGAATATTCCACTCAACTGCAACTGAATTCACATTTTCTTCAGCTACTCATGGAATCTTCTCTAAAATAGACCATATCCTAGGCCACAAAGTGAGTACTAGCAAGTTCAAAAAAATGTGATATAATGCCCTGCATCTTTTCAGACTATAATGGAATGAAACTAGAAATCAACCATAAGAAGACCCAGAGAAACCTCATAAACATGTGGAGACTGAATACCACACTGCCGAATGAGGAATGGGTAAAAGAAGAAATAAGGGGAGAAATTAAGAAATTCCTAGAAACAAATGAAAATAGAGACACAACATATGAAAATCTCTGGGACACTCTGAAGGCAGTATTAAGAGGAAAATTCATAGCCCTGAGTGCTCACACAAGAACAGAAAATCAACAAATAAATAATCTAATGACATGCCTCAAAGCCCTTGAAAAACAAGAACAGCCTAAACCCAAAGCCAATAGAAGACAGGAAATTATTAAAATCAGAACAGAAATCAATGAGGTGGAGAATAAAAAAGTACAAAAAATCAACAAAACCAAAACCTGGTTCCTTGAAAAAATAAGATAGATAGCCACTTGCCAACCTAACCCAAAGAAAGAGAGAATCAACCCAAATTACTAAAATAAGAGATTAAAAAGGTGATATTACCACTGACAGCATGGAAATTCAGAGGATTATCAGAAACTACTTTGAAAAACTACACTCCAACAAAATGGAAAACCTAGAAGAAATGAACAAATTTCTAGACATGTACAAACTTCCCAAGTTGAATCAAGAAGATAGAGAAATTTTAAACCAACCAATAGCAATCACAGAGATTGAAGCAGCAATAAAGATCCTTTCATCAAAGAAAAGCCCAGGTCCAGATGGTTTCCCAGGTGAATTTTATAAAACCTTTATAGAAGAATTAATCCCAATATTCCTCAATCTATTCCATGAAACAGAATGAAATGGAACTCTCCCAAATACATTCTATGAAGCCAACATCACATTAATACCAAAACCAAATAAAGACAGTTCAAAAAAAGAAAACTACAGACCTATATTGTTGATGAACTTGGATGCAAAACTTCAAAACAAAATACTAGCAACGTGCATTCAAAAGCACATCGAGAAAACCATACACCATGACCTAGTCGGGTTCATCCCATGGATGCAAGGCTGGTTCAACATATGAAAAACAATCCATGTAATCTACCACATAAACAGTGCTAAAGACAAAAATCATATGATCATTTCAATAGACGCTTCAAAAACATTTGACAAAATCCAACACACATTCATAATAAAAACATTGCAGAGAATCAGAATAGAAGGAACATACCTCAACATCATAAAGGCAATATACAATAGGCCCACAGCCAACATCATGTTGAATGGGAAAAACTACAAGAGTTCCCCTTAAAAACAGGAACAAGACAAGGATGTCCACTGTCACCACTCCTTTTTAATATAGTATTAGAGACTCTAGCCAGAGCAATAAGGCAAGAGAAGGAAATCAAAGGAGTACAAATAGGAAAAAAAGAAATGAAAGCATCTCTGTTTGCAGATGACATAATATACTCAGAAGACCCAACAAACTCAAAAAAAGGGTTATAGAACTGATCAACAAATTCATCAAAGTGTCTGGATACAAAATCAATCTTAAAAAATCAAAAGCTTTTCTATATGCCAACCATAAACCCACTGAAAAAGAAATCCGGAAAACATTTCCACTCATGATAACCCCCAAAACAATAAAATATTTAGGAATAAACCTAACCAAGGAGGTAAAAGACCTCTACAAGGAAAATTATAAAACATTGAACAAAGAAATTGAAGAAGATCTTAGAAGATGGAAAGACCTCCAATGCTCTTGGATAGGCAGAATAAATATCATCAAAATGGCCATTCTTCCAAAAGTGATCTACAGATTCAATGTAATACCCACTCAATTACCAAGGTCATTCTTCACAGACATAGAAAAATCAGTCCTTAAATTCATTTGGGGCCACAAAAAAACCAGAATAGCCAAAGTAGTTCTCAGCAACAAGAACCATGCAAGAGGCATCACAATACCTGACTTCAAACTATACTACAGAGCCATAGTAATAAAAACAGTATGGTATTGGCACAAAAGCAGACACATAGAACAATGGAGCAGAATAGAAGACTCAGAAACAAATCTGCACACTTACAATCAATTGATTTTTGACAAAGGAGCCAAAAACATACACTGGAAAAAAGATAGCCTCTTCAACAAATGGTATTGGCAAAACTGGTTAACCACATGCAGAAAAATGGAAATAAACCCCACTTTCTCGCCCTGCACAAGAGTCAATTCAAGATGGATCAAAGACCTGGAAATTAGACCTGAGACCTTGCAACTACTTGAAGAGGGCATAGGTCCAAATCTTCAACACATAGGCACAGGCAAAAACTTCTTCAACATCCCCAAAGGCACAAGACATTAAAAAGAGGATCAATATGTAGGATTGCATTAAACTGAAGAGCTTCTGCACAGCAAAGGAAACTATCAAGAACCTCAACAGAGAGCTGGCAGAATGGGAGAAGATTTTTGCCAGCTACTCCTCTGACAGAGGACTAATATCTAGAACATACAGAGAACTCAAGAAACTCACCACTAAAAACATAAACAACCCAATCAAAAAATGGGCAATTGAACTGAAATAGGCACTTCATAAAATAAGAAATACAAATGGCCAATAAATGTATGAAAAAATGTTCAACATCATCAGCAATCAGAGAGATGCAAATCAAAACTACCCTGAGATTTCGCCTAACCCCAACAGAATGGCAATCATTAAAAACACAAACAACAACAAATGCTGGTGAGGATGTAGAGAATTGGAACTCTAATACACTGTTGGTGGGATTGCAAATTTGTGCCACCACTTTGGAAAACAGTGTGGAGGATCCTCTAAAGACTAGGGATGAATCTACCATATGACCCAGCAATACCACTTCTAGGTATCTACCCAAAAGAATGGAAACCAAATTACCAGACTAATGCTATGTTTATAGCTGCACGATTCACAATTACCAAACAATAGAACCAGCCAAGACGTCCATCAAGAAATGAATGGATCAATCTCTCTCTCTCTCCTCTCTCCTCTCTCTCTCTCTCTCTCTCTCTCTCTCTCCCTAGCGAGGCCCTCCGCAACTTCGTGAGACCCGGTTTCAAAAATAAAGCATAGAAA
>PVJS01020831.1:0-32181 GCA_004027185.1 Glis glis
GGTACCGCAAAAAAATAAATAAATAAATAAAATAAAATAAAATAGGGCTGAGAGTGTAGCTCAGAGGTAGAATGCCCCTGGGTTCAATCCCCAGCGCCACAAAAAAAAGTGTCACAATAATATCAGTAATTAGTATTCACTGTGGATGTGAGTGCTCACTGTGTGCCAAGTGTTGCACTAGAAGCTTTATGAAGGATATCTGAATTAATCCTCATAATAACTTTACAAGGTAGCTACCATTAGCTCATAGATAAAGACTAAAATTTAGTTAAGTTAAATATATCGCCCAAGGTTTTTAAAAATGTGGCAGTAATGTTGAAGTTGGAATTTGAAACTGGCCAATATGACTGCAGAGTTCACACACTTTCCAAATTAGAGAGAAAAAAAATGAATCCAAATGCTCTTGATAGAGGTGTGGTCTATACAGTGACCTTGACCACAGAAACCCCAAATGCCCCAGTCTCTCTTTGGTTTCAAAACTAAGCTCACTTTAATAAGGGATTGGGAAGTTGGAACAAATGTTTTCCACAGAAGCGGAAAAAAGAAGTTGTGATGAGGAAAAAAGAGACAAGCATGAAAGTCTTTGCCTGATTTGGCTAGGGAAAAGATTTCTCTCCAAGGCAACCCCAGCTCCTCCCTATGAGCGAGCCTCCAGGACTACAGGCTGGACTCTCCCCAGGCGTGGGCAAGGGGCAGTTCGCAAGTATCCCTCAGGGGCAGCAGCTGGCCCCACCAGAGAGAGGGGTAGAGTGCGAGCCACGCTTTTAGTTGGCAGAGGAATGATGACGAAGAGGAACTTTGGTCACTGGGAGCATGGCCTCAGTTTTCCTAGAAAATGACCATTTGTTTGTTCTGTCTCCTTGGAACTCAGGGAGGACATCATGAATACTATGTTCCCACCACACCCAGGACTGACTTGCCCTGAAACCTTAACCCCTGGTGGAAAGCAGAGAAACTTCCTGTCCTCCGCGGGGTCATGCATCACCCTGTTCTGACTCTCCAAAGCTGTTCCTGCTAGGTTTATGTCCAGAATGTGGATAAAGACTCCACAGACAAGCCACATGCCTGAGCTCTGTGCCCAGGGTGCCCAGGAGTGTCTATTAGAATGTGTTCTCAATTAGGCATTTACAATAGAATGACCTAGAACAATAAGCAGCATAAAAAAGTTGTAAGGACCAGTGTACATAGTGTGTTAGAAGCCAAGAGTATAATTGATCCAATCTGTGCACCTGAAGCCAATAATAATAGTATAAAATAAAGAAGTCACAAGTACTAGTCTGATAATCTATTTAAGAGACTGAGACAACCCCAGCCCAGAGGTTTTTTTCTTTCTTATCATCAACTGTTATTAATAGCTACTTAACCTAACCTTGTTCTCTTTTCAGACTCATGGGCATAAACAAAATTCTGCCTGGTCCAAACCCCTGCCTTAAAGTGAAACATCTTCGATGTCTGTTTATTGTTCAAGCTCCAATAATGTGGCATTTCTAAACAGACTCTCTCCATAATGAAGTGCTCACTAAAAGTTTCTATTAAATTCTTCCTTTCCTTGTAGGAAAAGTTGCTTATTACTGACTGATCCAGGATGGCTTTACATGGCCCCCTTTATGTGCTCGAGGAGCCCTGAGCATCTTGAACCATCCCACATCTTCCAAGATGGACCAAAACAGAACTAGGGAAGATTCTTGAAGTTTTAGAGGGGAAGCACCCAGATTCTGGAAGAACTGTTGTTTGGGTTCAGACCCCACATCTGCCGCTGACGCGGCTGACGAGCTGTGTCAGCTTGGGTAAGATACTTCTGCTCTCTGCACGAGTAACATCTTTAGCTGGCAGAGGAATGATGATTATGAGGATCCTATGAAATGGAAGCAACAATGGTTCCTCCTTCATAGGTTTGTTGTAAGACTTTCTTAGACAGTCGAAAAAGTGGGTGAGCCCTTTGCTCTGGCGACCAACATGGGTTCAAATACAATCTGCTACTCCCTAGCTACATAAACTTGACACTTCTATTAACCCTTGTAAGCCCTTTCCTGATCTATAAAAAGTGGAAGTGACAATAGTGCCCCACCTCTTAGGGTTGCCAGGAAAATTAAATGAGATAAAGGCTGGGGCAGGAGGATGACACAAGTTCAAGGCCAGCCTCAGCAACTTAGCAAGGCCCTGTCTCAAAATAAAAAATAGAAAGGGCTGGAGATATAGCTTAGTAGTAGAGCGCCCCTGGGTTCAACCCCAAGTATCACACACACACACACAAAAGATTAAATGAGATAATGCATGTACTTTTTAATGCCTAGCACATAAATGTTAGCTTTTTATTTTAATTTGTATTATAATTTTAATTTCTGCTTGCATCAAGTAGTGAGAAATTAAAACACAATTGGTTTCCCTACGAAGATTTGCAGATTTGCTGCAGTTTTATAATCAATACATTTGGTGAAGCAAACCCTGGTCTAAGAGTCAGTGTGTAAAGATACTGGACATGACTCCATCAAGTGCTCGCCAAGAGACTTTAGGAAAATAGCAGAGACTCCGGGGGTTTTGTTTGGTTGGTTGGTTGGTTTGGTTTGGTACTGGGGATTGAACCCAGAGGCATTCTACCTCTGAGCTACGCCCCCAGCCTTTTTATTTTTAATTTTGCAGTAGGGTCTTGCTAAGTTGCTAAGTCTGGCCTCAAAACTGCCATCCTCCTGTCTCGGCCTCCCAACTGCTAGGTTTACAGGCATGTGCCACTGCGCTGGGCTAGAAGCTCAGGTTTCTTAACAGTGAAATGGGATAAAAATACCTTTCATCTTAAGAGTAGTAATATTGGTAGGGGGTAATGGATGAAAGGCACTTTGTAAATTATAACAAAAATGTAAAACTTCACCACTTTTACAGGAAAAATAAGGACTTAGTAGAATAAATACAAAGAGAACATAATGGAGACTACAGTTTCTCCATTGACTATAGTGGATTTTTATTTCTGAAAAAGTTTAAAATCATTAAGACTCTTTTGGATTGAGGCTAGACAGAAGGACAGATTTCCATCCACAATTATCACTGATCACAATGATTAACTGATGGACTTTGGGGGAAATGATGTCAATGGAAGAGGGACATAGACTAGCCTTCAGCACATGGAGAAATGGACTGAAGTTTCTTCTCAGTGCCAGGCCGAGTCCTTTAGGTCAGGGAGTGTGTTTGGGTACTTGGTGGATAATGCTTGCTTCTTGCTAATTTTAAATCTATGTCTCAATAAACTCACTAATGCAGACAAATGGCCAAATGTCCAAAGGTCTTCCTCCCTCTCCTCTCTCTCTCTTCCTCCCTCCCTTTCTGTTTCTCTATGTGTTTCACTGAAAATACATCTGTAAACATATCAACAGAATTTGGTAGGCAAGTATTCAAATTTCTCCTAAAAATTAATTGTAATTAAGCCAAATAAAAAATTCATAATGATTTCCATTCCTCAATATTGTTGATGATGAATATTTTTTCTTTTTTCCCATTGTTCTTTAAAGAGTAGACATCTTTTTCTATTTGAATTTATGGATTGATTTATGGATTAAAAAATTAAAAGATCCAGCATACAAGACAATGCATCTGCTTTGTGTCCTCCCTTTTGCCTCTGTGGGCAGTAAGCAGCCCCACCACCCGACTCTCTGGCCACCTCTGCCTGTGTGACTCCGTTCCCACCATCCTGGACCTATTCCCACTATCAGTTGTGTACCAAACCTGTTTCTTCTGACCAGGAAGACGCTCAGAGCAATCAAACATTTTGATCAAATCCATGAAAGAGGAAGAAGAGGACATTTTTTTCATTTTACAATGAGTAAATTGATGTGCAAAGAAACTGAAGCTTGGCCTGTGACCGCCTGTCCACATGCAGTCATGGGAGATCAGAGAACTTTCCTCTTGTATCTGATTCTAGTCCCAGTTGTTCCACTTAAAAGAAAACCTCCATGAAAAAAGAAAACCTACAGAAATAATAGCTTGGGTAGAGGAAAGCATACACTTATTCCATATGTATCCACTGAGTGTTTTCTCTGAGCCCAGCCCCAAGGGTAAGGAGACCAGTAAGAAATGGTCTGCCCTGAGTTGGGTGGTGCTGTGCACCTGTAATCCCAGTATTTGGGAGGCTGAGACAGGAGGATAGCAGATTGGAGGCCAGTGCTGTAACTTGGTGAGACCTGTTTCAAAATAAAAAAATAAGGAGTTAAAACTTGGGATACTTACTAACACAATTTTGTGTAAATGATGGTCCCAAAGAGGAGCCTATGTTGATTTTTAAATTACCATCTATCTATTTTTATGTGTGTGTGTGTGTGTGTGTGTGTGTGTGTGTGTGTGTGTATGTGTGTGGTGTTGGGAATTGAACCTAGAGGCATTCTATCTCAGAGCTACACCCCCAGCCCTATTTTATTTTATATTTGGAAACAGGGTCTTACTAAGTTGTTGAGAGCCTTGCTAAGTTGCTGAGGCTGGCCTTGAACCTGCGATCCTCCTGTCTCAGTCTCCCACATACTGGGATTACAAGTGTGTACCACCATGCCTGGCCACCATCGATCTAAGTTAAATCTATCTAAATTTTTTCACAACTGTGTTGTCCTGTGTGAAGGTTCTTCAAATAACACTATTTGCATTGAGGACATGGTTAAATGATATATTGTCTGGGATTTTTTTTGGGGGGGGTACTGGGGATTGAACCCAGAGGCATTCTACCTCTGAGCAACAACCCCAGCCCCATTTTATTTTTATTTTTGAAACAGGGTCTCACTAAGTTGCGGAGGGCCTCACTAAGTAGTTGAGGCTGGCCAAGAACCTGCAATCCTCCTGTCTCAGCCTCCCAAGTACTGGGATTACAAGTGTGAACCACCATGCCCAGTTTTACTGTCTGAATTTAATCCTTAATTCCCAAGGCAACAATTATGTTGCCTCTAAGTAACCATGCATGTCAAGAATCTGCAGGTACAAATCATGATTTGTCATTTAACTCTTCGGTTATATTAGCATATTATAATCTGGGGAAAAACTGAAGGGTACTAATTTAATCTTATTATTTTGCTGATCAGTGGTGGCCAAGAGATGTGACAAATCTTGGATAAGAAACATAACCTTCTGATTCCCTTTTCTTGTAGAAGTAGGACTTTTGGATACTACAGTGACCGGTCTGTGTGCTTTGTTGTTTTTGAACGCTTGCACAGAGTTTTCATCAGTGTGGGAAGGAGATGAGGATTGTGTTCAGTCTGGTCTTTAGTCCTGCTAAGGAATGGCACAGTGGTTCTCACACTTTATCCTGCATGGGGGTGGGGGGATAGAATCAGCAGTAGAGCCAAGAATGTCCATTTCCAACAAGTTCCCAAGCCATGCTGCTGGTGGCAGTGCTGGGGCCACGCTTTTTTTTGGTTTTGTTTTGAAGTAGGGTCTCACTATGTTGCTGAAGGCCTCGCTAAGTTGCTGAGGCTGGCCTCCAACCTGTGATCTTTCTGACTCAGCCTCCCAAGTACTGGGATCACAGCTGTGCACCACAGTGCCCAGCTTGGGGCCACACTTTGAGAACCATTCTGTTTTGCTCGGTTCCTCGTCTTTCTTTAGCTTCTGGCTGTTTCTCTTGCCATCTTTGAGTGAATGTGTCTATAGTAGATGTAGTGGAGCCTACCCTGGAGCCTTCTTTAATACCCAGCACCTCGTTTCCAGAGGTGGGGAGCGCTGCTTGCTGCAGCTCACAAACCCCCCTTCCTGGGAATTGCTCTGACAAAGCCGTCTGCCTGCCAAGGTCGTGCCCTTACCCCCCCCCTCCCTGCAGCCGGCCTGTTATGTAACCATGACCGGCTGATAATGAGGACATACAGGCTCAGCCCCATAACCTTGATTCCACACCAGTGAAGAGCTGTCCGGCTTCCCCCTCGCCTCACAGGCGATTTCCCCTGTACACACTCCAGTAAACACTCCTGCCTGCAGATCTCAACTCTCCTGTCTATTTGCACAGACCCACCTGACTCTGAGCACCTGGGTCTCTCCCCCTGCCTCAGCCAAAAAAACCTGGATGCTGAGAGACCTTGTGAAGGAGCAGGGCCTCAAGAACTAAGGCACGTGGAAGAGGGGTGCCCTCGCTGCCCCCCTGCTCTGGTGCCCCATGAGGATGATGCCACAGCCCCGGGGTCAGCCTGGGGACATCGTCAATAGAATTAGTCCAGGGACTACTCTGCAGTGCGGTGCACAACCACACAAGGGGTTAGGAGGTGGGAGGATTCAGGAGGGTCCCACCAAGGGAGGGTTGCTGGGAGCCCAGATGGACTCTCCCCAGCGCCCAGAGTGGAGCCCTGTACTCACAACCCCCCACATCAGTTCTAAGAAACGCCAGGTGAGGAACAATGGTTCAACGGTACTTTTTTCATCCATTCAGACATTCATTCAATAAATATTTGCTTGATCTTCCACTGTGATGAGCTCTGGAATAAATCCTGAGACCCAAAGAGGATCAAAACACAAGCCTTTTCCTCAAGTCACTCACAATCTAATACAGGTGCCAGACAAAGTCCTGAAGAAGTACTGTGAGAGGCAGGCTGCACAGTGGTTAAGAGAATGGGCTTTGGGGACAGAACACCCAGATCCAAATCCTGTGTGTCCTTGGGCAAATCACTTACCCTCTCTTGGCCACAGTGCCCTCCTCTGTGATAGCTGTGTCTATCTCATACAGGGTTAGTGCAGGGCTAAATTAGCTAACATGTGAAAAGTATTTAAGATAGTGGCAGTACAGAGTCCTGATCATTTTCAATTGTTAATATTGATGTGACAGAGACGGGTGCCCCTGAGAGTGGCACCTGTGACATAAGCAAATCCAAGCAGAGGACCCCAAGCCCCTCTGGGAGCTATGTGCCATCCAGTGGGTACCTGCTGAGTGCTCTGAGTGCCGGGCGCTGGGCACAGGAAGCAGTCAGGGAACTTTCCCAGCCCTGCACGTGTAGGACTGGGGGGAGGCTGCTTGACTTGGATTCACAGGAGGTTTGATGACATATGACAGTCTGTTGCCAAGAGCATCAGCTGACACTGGCCAGGGCGCGTCCCATGGCAGTCCCTACCTCCACCCTAGGGAGGAGGACCTGGGGGCCACATCCCCCCTCTCTGTGCCTTTCCTCCCCTACCCCCCTCAACGCCATCTGCCCATCTCTGGGCCCATTTCCCTCTTCTATTTGTAAATGCCACCGAGAACCTGCAGCTTTGCACATACATCTGCTCTCTTAGTTGGAGGGCCTATCAAGTCCCAGCACACTCCAGCAGGGAACTTTTAGAGAACCTAGGCCAAAGCTCTTGGGAACAGAGACCTGTGCACGAATGCCCAGGTCAAAAAGGTCACTGAGGACGCACTAGTGCTGGAGCTCAAGGCAAGGCGGGTGGCTCCCCTGGACAGCGAGGGAACAGGCCAGCTTAGTCCATCACTGCACAAAGCAGCCAAACCCTGCTCTTGCCACCAACCAGAGAGTGGGCCTGGCTGTGGAAGAATGGCAGGGCAAATCCAGAGGGTCCCCAGGGTCTGTCTCTGGCCTCTTACTCTCTAATTCTTGCTTCCTCCCTTCTCCTTGGCTCCAATTAAGGAGAAGGAAGGGAGGGAAGATCAAGACCTCAGAACAACCTAGATGCTAATTTCAATCCGAAACGCCGGGTGCAAGCCCTGGCCGGCAGCCCTCAGCAGCTCCAGCCCCGCCAGCCTCAGCTCCTCAGCTGAAAATACCCAGGCATCTGATGAAACAGCTGCAGGTTAAATTTAGGCCTGGCAAGCCCAGGGCGGGCTGGGTGCTGGAGCAGCGAGGGGGCACTCGGCCCGCAGATGTGAGGCCGGAGTGCTGCCACCAAGACACCTGGGAGGGGAGCAGATGCGAGGCTGAAGGCAGTGCTCTTCCCACAGTAGTCCCCACAGGACCCTCAGTCAGGCACGGGTCAGGCGTGGCCTCAGCAGACACTGGGCAGGCACGCTGATGAGAGAAGCACGAAGACGGCAAGAAGAGGGAATGGTGGGACCGTGAGAAACTGCGGGGCAAATGTCCCACCAAAGCCCACTGAAGTTTAGATTTTTTGTGTGTGATTTTTTTATGTGTGATACTGGAGATTGAACCCAGGGGTGCTCTACCACTGAGCAACACCCCCGGCCCTTTTTATTTTGAAACAGGGTCTCTCTAGTCGCTGAAGCTGGCCTCAAACCTGCAATCCTCCTGTCTCAGCCTCCCCCAAGTACTGGGATTACAGGCGTCCACCACCACACCCGGCTTGAAGTTTAGATTTTTAAGTAGTATCATGTTATCCAGATAAAATCCTGCTTTGGGTCTGCAGATGTTCAGTGTGACCTGTTGCCTAGCTATGTGGCATAGGTGATCCCATAGTCACTATGTCACCATCAGCCATTCCTTCTCTGTTTCTTCAGTGTTCTGCTAAAATACAAACAGACCTTAATTAGTCTTACTGGTACCTTTAAAGAAGGAAGGAAGGAGTAATCAGAATGCAAATAAATTAACCGGTAAATTAGCATTTATTAATATGACAAGAATCAACTAAATGCTCCCTGTACAGAGGGGCAATTGCGGGATGTAAAGCACACTTTGCTTGATGTCAGACAGGCCTGGTCTAAGTTCCGGCTCTGCCACCACTAGGAAATTAACTTCCCTAAGCTTCCTCTTTGGCAGGACAGAAATAATATCCTGCCTTAGATAGCCGAGGACCCAGTGAAATAACCCAGGACGGGGATCTTCATGCTCAATACACCCCAAGTGGACTTGAGTCACGTGGAAGCCAGGTTTGGGGGGACAGGGGAGGAAGATGGTGGGAGAGCACCTCCCCACCTCAAGGCTCTTGGGGAGCAGCCTGGGCACCAGGCTGGGCAGGGGAGGAACGCGGGGCCGTACTGCCCCCTTGTGGCCATTGGCCGCAGTGCAGCCGCACTTAAGCTGAGCTGCCAATGGAGATGAAGTTTCAGGCCTGCAGACCAGGTTTCTACTCCCCTGCAGGCCCTCACGCTGAGCTGGGAGGTTAATGGAGTGCGTTCTCTGAGACTGCAACAGCCTGGCTTGTCCTCTCGCCCAAGCCAATTACCCCCACAGCTGAATACTTGTCCAGCGCTCACAGATCGCCAGTTCGTGGTGTACTGGAGAGATTTTAAAATAAATTGTTTTTTGTTTTTTGGGTACTGGGGATTGAACCCAGGGACGTTCTACCCAGGGATATTCTACCTCTGAGCTACACCTCCAGGCCTTTCTATTTTTTATCTTGAAACAGGGGCTCACTAAGTTGCTGAGGGTCTAAGTTGCTGAGACTGGCCTCGAATCTGCCATCCTTCTGTCTCAGCCTCCCAAGTACTGGGATTACAGGTGTCACCACCCCACACCAGACATATGGAATCATATGGAGGATCCATTTAAAAAGAAAAACTTCCTGAGGGATCTCAAACTCAGTCATTTTGAGAACACATCACTTTAATCCCTTACTGGGCTGCCCCTGGTACCTCTTGAGTCTGTCTTGGCTTTCTAAGTGACACAAGCAGAAAAGGCAGTTCTCTCTGCACTTATAACTAGTGCATGGAGTTGGAAAAGTGAGGAGTTAAGGGGCAGGTGAGGGGGGTAGACAGAACAGGAGACAGAAAAGACAGACCCTGAGGAAGACAGAAAGAGAGGAAGGAGAACAGGCATGCACACAAATACAGAGAAAGAGATGGGAAAGAAAGGTCAAGAGGATGGAAGGGGAGAGTTAGAGAAAGACAAGAACGAGGTTGGGCACATTCTCATAATCATGACAGCATCTTGGAATGGCCGAGATAACCTAAGCCAAATCAGTGGACAACTATTAGACTAAGAAAAATATTTTCAATATAGGCATAGGATTAATATCTGCAATATGCAAAAAAGGTCTTACATATTGACGAGGATGCAAACAACACAACAGAGAATTGAGCAGCTATATAGAGAGAAGATGCAAAGAGCCAACACATGAAAGAGCGTCCAAGTTCACGAGTAGCTTGGGACCTGAAGAGGATTACTTTATACCTATTAGGTTGGCAAAAATCAGAAAGCCACTTGGTTGTTTCTGGGTGAGATATAGGGGGAAATATTCTTTTAAATCCTGATCATAAAAATAAGTAGCCAGGCATAGTGGTGCACACCTGTAATCTCAGTACTTGGAAGGTGAGACAGGAGGATCATGGGTTCGAAGCCTCAGCAACTTAGTGAGGCTCTCAGTAACTTAGAGAGACCCTGTTTCCAAGTTAGAAAATAAAATAAAAATAGGGCTTGAAGGCTTGGAGTGTAGCTTGGAGGAAGAATGCCCCTGGTTCCATCCCCAGCATCACACACACACAAACACACACACACACACACACACACACACACACACACACACACACACAATGTAAAGTATCACAGAACTCTGAAAGGCTGTTTGACACCATCTAACAAAATTTACCAGTCATCATGCAAGCCCCCCTGTTCTATTCCTGGGACTGGACACCCTCGGATCAAAGCAGCAAAACAGATTGATGTGTGTACAAGAATGTTAATTACAGCATTGTTCACAGTAACAAAAACACTGGTACAAGTGGAAAGACCATTACTAGAGTACTATTGAATAAATGTCAATACATCTGGCCCATTTAATATGGTTTATACAGAAATTAAGAAAAATGAATAAGAGCCATATTACAATGGGAATTTAAGGAAACTGATATTTTATGTAAAACAGTAATAATAAAAAGCAACAATGTTCATAATACTGTTCCATTTTTGGAAAAAACAATGACAGAATCTATTGCATGCATGTGCATGTGTGTGCATGCATGCGTGCGTGCGTGTGTGTGTGTATGTGTGTGTGTCTGTACAGGGTTGACTTTCAGCCAGTGATCACTGATAAAGTCATACTGGGTACTTCAGCTAGTGTTCACTCTGATGGTTGGTGCTGTGCCATAGTTGATGCCACATCTTTTGAATGTCATTCCTGCATATATGTGTTCCTATTATTGTATATGAGTATATAAAAATGGAGAAAAGGATGCAAAGGAGGAGTCACCAATCTAGTAAGGGAAAGAAAAACAAAGACCAAGAAAACCTGTATAACATAATCATGAATGTACTATGTATTTCTGTAAAATTATATATGTTTTCATGTCTAGAGCATTTTAAAAATACAATAGTTAAGAGATTTTATTAGTCAGCAATTGTTGCGATCATGCTGTGTAACAAACCAAACCCAAACTCTCAGCAATATTTTTATTTTATTTTATTTTATTTTTTATTTGCAGTACCAGGGATTGAACCCAGGGGCGTTCTACCTCCGAGCTACACCCCCGGCCCTATTTTTTATACTTTATTTTGAAACTGGGTCTCACTAAGTTGTGGAGGGCCTCACTAAGTAGCTGAGGCTGGCCATGAACCCGGTTCCTCCAGTCTCAGCCTCCCAAGTACTGGGATTACAAGCGTGCGCCACCATGCCCGGCTTTCAGCAATATTTTTAAAAGGCATTTATTTCTTGCTCATGGATCTGTGAATCCGCCAGCATGGCTGCTCTGGGCTCTAAGCAGCTTACAGTATCTCGTACACACTCTTCTCATGAGGAATGGCCAGGTCAAGCCAAACTACATGCCACATTTAAATCTTTGCCTGTAATCCCAGTATTTGGGAGGCTGAGACAGAAGGATCACCGGTTCAAGGCCAATGCACAGTAATTCAGTATGACCCTGTTTCAAAATGAAAAGTAAAAAGGGCTGGAGGTGTAGCTCAAATGTAGAATGCCCCTGGGTTCAATCCCAGGTACCAAAAAAATTAGAAAATTAAAGAAAATGCCTGTGCATGCCTCACTGTTTATCCACATTTTGATGGCCAAAAGAAGTTACACACACAAGCCAGGCATGGTGGTGCATGCCTATAATCCCAGTATTTGGGAGGCTGAGACAGAAGGATCGCAGGTTCAAGACTGGCCTCAGAAACATAATGAGACCCTGTTTCAAAATAAGAAATGAAGTCGGGCTGGGGACATAGTTTGGAGGTAGAGTGCCCCTGGGTTCAATCCCCAGTTCCAAAAATAAATAAATAAATCATGCTATATCCACCAAATGGAATTCTGCAATTCTGCACACCTGTGATCCTAGTACCTGGGAGGCTGAGACAGGAGGATCATAGGTTTGCGGCCAGCCTTAGTAAATTAGTGAGGCCCTACACAATTTAGAGAGACCTTGTTTCAAAATAAAATAGGGATGGGGGTGTAGCTCAGAGGCAAAATTCCCCTGGGTTCAATCCCCACTACCACCAAAAAAAAAAAAAAAAACAACTGGGAGGGGGTTTGTTCATTATAAGATCAATATCAGTAAGCAGCGTAATATGGCTCCCCCTCGCCCTCCCAAGAAAAAACAAAACAAAACAGATGTATTATAGACAAAGCTATAGCATTAGAAGAGTTCAGAAGAGGACAAACTAATTTCATCATTATATGAACTGACATGTTCAGATTTGTTTTCTATTTTTTGTGTGTGTGGCACTAGGGATAGTGCCACATTAGTAGATAGATAGTAGATAGATAATTAGTATTCATTTTGTGCCATTGAATAGTTATAACGGCTCGGCAAGGCAGGCACTAAAATCTTCATTTTATTCAATAAGAAACTGCAGCTCAGAGAGGCCGAGACAGCACGGCTTGTGAATGACCAAGCAGGGACTCAAACCTGGGGCTCTAAATCTAATGCCCCGGCCAGGTGCTGTGGCACACAGCTGTAATCCCAGTATATGGGAAGCTGAGAAGGGAGGATCACAGGTTTGAGGTCAACTTAGCAAGACCCTGTTTCCAAATAAAAAATAAAAAGGGCTGGGAGTGTAGCTCAGATGTAGACTGTCCCTGGGTTCAATCCCCAGCACCAAAAAAATATTAATTAATTAATTAGTTAATTAATTAATTGGCAGCAAGGAATATAGCTCAGCAGTAGAGTGCTTGCGTAACATATAGGAGGCCCTGAGTTAAATCTCTACTATTACAAAAAATTTTTTTTCCTTTAATAATAAATTAGCCAGGCACAGTAGCTGGCACATACCTGTAATCTCAATACTTGGGGGACTGAGACAGGAGGATTGCAGATTTGAGGCCAGCACAGAGTAACTTAATGAGACCCTGTTTCAAAATAAAAAATTGAAAGAGTCATGGGTGTAGCTTGGAGGTAGAATGCCACTGGTTCAATCCCCAGTACCACAAAAAGTGATAAGTAAATAAATAAATCTAAAGCCCGAGCCTTTGCCCATGACAGCTATACTTCCTTTGGCTAGAGAAAGGCAAAGCTGGGGAGGAACATTCCAACTGTGGGGACCCCTGGGGACAGCTCTGCTGTACACACTGTGGACACTTGGCATACACCTACGTGATATGCTATCCATAGCTAAACCAATCACTGCGACTAGGAGGCTGATGAAAACTAATCACAGTTTGTTTGTGAAGAAAGAAAATAAAAAGTGAAACAATGGACACCTTAGTAGTCATATAATGAACATTAGTAGCACTTAAATAACAACAGTCAGTAAATAAATTGACTGCTACTCTGTCAGGACCTTTGGTACCTACCTGGGCCTGTGCTCTCCCTGTGCAGACACCTGGATTTCAGTTGAGCTTCGCTGCTAAGCTTGGATTCAGAATGTTCCCAACAGCTCTTACGGGGAAGGCTTGGTGCCCAGGGTGGCGCCATTGGGAAGTGATGGGGCCTTCAAGAGGTAGGGTTTAGTGGCAGGTCTTCAGATCACTGAGCACTGGGACCACAGCCTCTTCCTCTTTTTCTCTTTTACTTCCCAGCCATGAGGGGAGTGGTTTTGCTTTGCCACCTGCTCCCACTGTGATACACCACCACAGTCCCCGTGCCATGGGGCCAACCAATCATGGGCTGTGTTATAGTTAGATACAAAATGTCCCCTAGGGAGCTCATTTATTAATATTCAGGGTTGATATAGTTGAGTCATGAGGGTTGTAATCCCAGCAGTGAATAAATCCATTGTAATGGATTTATCTGGGTGTGGCCTTGGGGATCCTTCTTTTCTCTCTTGCTTCTGACCTCTATGATGTGAAGAGCACAGCCCATGTGCTCTCCCTCTCTCCACCTCCCGCTGCCATGTCCTGAGATCCACAGTCCCCAGCCTCACATGGACTGAGCCCAAAACCTTAAGAAAATATATCTTCTTTCCTCTAAGTTATGTGGTCAACCTTTTAGATTCTAGCTGCAAGAATGCTTACCATTACAGACTGAAATCTCAAAAACTGTGAGCCAAAATAGACCTTTTCTAAGGTGATTATCTCAGGTATTTGTTACATTAACAGAAAGCTGACAAACATATTCACCTATGGCCAGAAACAAGCAGGTGGAACACCAGGGTGTCTTTTGGCCTGAACTAGCAGGGAGGGAGGCACTGAGTGATGAAGAGGTTACATAGGTTGTCCTTGAACTCTCCAGATATAATTTCTCACAGATGTCCAAACCACCAGATGAGCAAGTGGCATAAGGAAAAACTAATCTAAATGCTCCAGCAGGAAGAGAGCGACTCAAGTCTAACATTCAATCCCAGAAATTTGTCTTTATTACGAAGGAGAATGCCATTACTGTTTCAGGAGCTGGGCCATGAGTCTGGGGCTACCAGCTGCCTTTTTCCACCTCTTGGAGAGTCGGCCAGGCAATGAAGACACACAGAGGAAAGCTCTGCAGGGAGCTGGGCAGTGCCCCCCATGAGGAGGGTATCGGTACTCCTTATCTAATGCTTCATAAAGAGCCACAGGAAAACACAGCCGCTTGGAGCCATGCAGGGGCGGCTTGGCAGGTGGTTCTGACTCCGGCTCTCTCACGAGGCTGCAGACCAGGTGTTGACCCGAATTATTGTCATCTCAAGGCTCCAGGGCAGGAAGAGCTGCACTCACATGGCTGCCAGCGGGCCTCAGAGGAAGGCTTCTTTTTATTAAATATGCTTTTATTGGTGCAATATAGTCTCACATCATATTGTAAATCATGTTGACAGTGACATACATGTACACAGCACTTGGTGCCCCCCTGGCCTCCCCATCTCCCCCCTTCCCAATACAGAGTACCGAGATTGACATTGGAATTTTCATATATGTACACATAGTCGATGGCAGTATTTCTGTTAATGAACCTCACTCTTCCTCCTCCCCTTCCCTTAGAACACCTCCCTGGCTCCACTGAGGTTTCTCCTCCATTATCTGGAGTCCCTCTGGTATCCCAATTACTCCCTAGCTTGCACATACTAGAGAAATCATATGACCCTTCACTTTCTGTGACTGGCTAATCTCACTTAACATAATGATCTCCAGGTCCTTCCATTTTCTTGCAAATGACATAATTTTGTTCTTCTTCATTGCTGAGTAGAATTCCATTGTGTGGATATTCCATAATTTTGTAATCCATACATCTGTTGATGGACACCTAGGTTGTTTCCATAATTTGGCTATTGTGAATTGTGCTGCTATGAACATGGGTATGCATATATTACTGTAGTTCTCTGATTTCGGCCCCTTTGGAAAGATACCCAGGAGTGGTATAGCCAGATCATATGGTGGATCCATTCCCAGTTTTCTGAGGAATCTCCACACTGATCTTCATAGTGGCTGAACTAGTTTGCAATCAGACCAACAGTGTAGAAGAGTTCCTATTTCCCCACATCCTCACCAGCATTTATGGTTGTTTGACTCCTTGATGATTGCCATTCTGATTGGGGTTAGATGGAATCTCAGAGTAGTTTTGATTTACATCTTCCTGATTGCTAGTGATGTTGAACATTTTTTCATGTATTTATTGGTCATTTGTATCTCTTGTTTTGTGAAGTGTCTATTCAATTGCCCATTTCTTGATTGGGTTATTTGGTTTTTTTAGTGTAAAATCTTTTAAGTTCTCTGTATATTCTAGATATTAGTCTTCTATCTGAGGGATAGCTGGCAAAGATCTCCCATTCTGTAGGTTTTCTCTTTAAACTCTTGATGGTTTCCTTTGATGAGCAGAAACTTTTTAGTTTAATGCCATCCCACTTATTACTTCTTGTTTTAATTTCCTGCGCTTTGGGGGTCTTGTTGAGGAAGTTTCTAACTGTGCCTGTATAGAAGAAAGCTTCTGAGCTCACTCAGTTGACCAGGGTAAGGGCAGGACACACGGGTGTGGATCCCCATGCCACCTCATGCAACACCCTGGTGTGTCCAGGGTTCAGCCGGGAACCCTGCTCCCAGCAGTGCCCCTCTGCCACAAGGGATGGGCGGGAACCATCCCTGACAGCGCCCTGACAGCTCTGGGGCCTGGATGGCGGAGGCATCTGTGCAACTGGAACAGCCCATCTTCCTGAAACCCAGCACCTGAAACTTCACCCTCAGGAGGAGATCCGGCAAGCTCACAGTGCAGGGTCATCCTTCGCGCGCTCCACCCTGCGCCTCTCCCTCCTACCTTGGGTGCACGCACACACACCTTGCGCGTGCGCGCGGCCGTTCCTCACGAATCTGTCCCAGGTGCGCTCGGTTGACCGTTTGTGCAGGTGAGCCAATTCTTTGCTCACGTGTTCCAAAGCTGGGACCCAGCAACAGGCCAAACATTGCCTTAACGGTTCGCCTGAGGCCACCGTTAAGCGTCTCAATGGCCAAGCTCCGTGAGAATTTCCCTAGTTTGACAATCTGACCTCCACCAACTGTTCCCTGGGAAAGCTTTGCTCCTCACCCCTGCCCACCTCCCTGGGTGCGGGGGAAGGACCTGCCAAGAGGTTCCCGCCTGGGGCCCTGCACTGCGCCCGCCGGGGGCCTTCCGCTGGCTGGCGACGCTTAGCTGCCCGGGCCTGTGGGTCGATTTGCAGGCTGTCCTGCCAGAATCCACTAGCTGTGCACAGGCGGTTTGTAAGAACGTCACCAAGATGCTGCACCAGGTTCCTGCAGACCTTGTGTGTCTTTACCTCGATCTGCAGGCCTCGTCTTTGCGCAATTTCAAGGCGTCCTGCGGCTCAGACTGTGACTGGAAGCAAAAAGTCGTCCCTTTGAAGCCTGCAACACCCGGGTGTGCCCAAGACCCCTGCACAGGGAATACTGTGGTCAGAGGCCTGGGCAGAGAACGAGAAAGGGATGGCTGAGCAGGGGGAAGACCTGATAGTCCTGGGGCAGCAGAACCATCAGAGAAGGGCCCCTCATGGCGCTGGGGGTGCACAGTCTGCCTTTAGGCCCCTGCTGGCTCATGGAGGCCTGTCTTCCTTCATGCCCAGGCCTGGGCCCTGTAGAAAAACCACCATACTGAGAGCTCCGGAAAGAGAGCTAAGAATGCCCAGGCCTTCTGTGCTTTCCTGCCAGCGACAGAATCCCATCACAAGCTCCCACACCAACATCGGAGGAGTCCCATGCTGACGAGGAGGGGTCTGGCTTCATCACACTCTGGGCTACCCTCAGGTGCCACTTGAGAACAGTGAAGGAGAAGGGCTCCCCTTCTCCCCAGGCCTCTGAGGGTCCCTGAAGAAGGCTCAGTCTGAGACCGTGGCAGACCCAACAACCAGGCAGACAGTACCTTCGAGGAAGTGTGCACCTTCACTGGACAGTTCCAGGCCACAAAATTCCTCTGTTGCATGAGATTCCTCTGTTGCCACCCAGGTGCAGGGCCCCTCTGATGCCGCCACCACCTCCATGGCTGAGTTTTCAAGTCACCCTTGAAGACCTAGACCTGGGGACGGAGGCAGCATTCTAGTGCATCAGCAGCACTTTGGGATGTGAAGTCCAGGGCTGCAGTGTCCCGCAGCCTTCCGACTGGCTCCCCCTTCCTGCTCAGGGACTGCTCCCCGCCCACTGCCTTGCAGCACAGCAAAGGAGGGGTGGGAAGGAGCAGGGCTCCCTGGGCCCAGGGGTCCTCCTGGAATCCCCAGCAGTGACCTTGTCTCAGACCCCGTTTCCAGCAGAAAGTGCAGCTCCCTGCTCCCTTTCCTCCTCAGAGCCCCTTCTAGGCCCCTCTTCACACTCCCCAGCCTCAACTCTGGTCACCTTGCTCACCCCTGCTCCCTGACCACTCCAGGCAAGGATGGCATGCACAGACTAACTCCTGCCTCGCCTGTCCTTCCCCACCATCCCCAGCACCTCTACCCTGGAGTCCCCATCCCCTATGTGTGTAGCCTCTCCTGTCCCCTCCTGGAGGCCCCCTCCCTAGCTCTTCTCCAGCCTGCCACCTGCTGACTCTGCCCTCAGTTCTAGCCCCTCAGCTGGCAAAGCAGCAGGCACACTGACTCCATACCCAGTGTCCCACTTTGGGGTCATTCCCATGGGCACTCCCTCCTCTTCTCAGACTCTCTTCCTGGAGCCTCTTGCTGGCTCCAGTGGGAGCTTCCTCCCCTCTGTCCAGGCCACAACCCCCCAGAGCACAGCCTCAGCCTTGGACACCTCCAGCAGGCAGGTGTTGAAGGGCTGCCACTCCAATCCAGGATTAAAACATCCTGTTAACCCTGGAGCCACCATCCAGCCCATTCCTGGGGCCCCTGATGGGAAGAGCACGAAGTCTCCACCGTTCCCACCTCTTTCCGGTTTGGAGACCTGGCAGTTCCAGCTCCAGACCCAGCCTTTCCTGTGGGCTGACGAGCTTTGCACTGCCCAACACAGTCAGCCCTTGGGGATTCCTTACCCAGGAATCGGCACACATGCCAGCACATGGCCAGCCACTGATGCCAGCGAGGCTGTGTTTCCCCTGACTCGCCCATAAGCTCTGCCTCTGCAGCTGCCACCCGCAGGCCTGGTGCTGCTGGCCAGAACTCTGCCCCAAAACAGGCAGTCCTGGCCAAAATCGGCCAGCTGAGGCCCAGCCCCCTCGAAGATGGCAGTGTTGGCAGGACCAACGGGATCTGGGAGGACATAGTTGCTCCCAGATCTCATATCTGCCTTTGAGGTACTGTCTATATCATCAGAAGAGGGACCCTAAGCACCAAACACTGCTATGAGGGAAGCTTGGGCCTGAACACCTGTGGGCCCCCTAGCCAGAGCAGCTCCATGGTGACCAGGGGACCCAGCACCAAGGGTAACCCCATGCTGGGATCCTCTGGTGCCCCTACTTTTAAAAGTCCCACCCCCAAAGGCCCACCCTCTGCAAACAATACTGAGCCCTAACATAGGCAGCCTTGCTCAACATCGGCCAACCGAGGCCCAGCCCCCTGGAGAGGGGTCAGGGCCAAAGAATCTGGGAGGGGACGGTCGGCCCCAGATTTCATACATACCTATGGGGCACTGAGTATATCATCAGAGAGAAGAGGGACCCCGAGCACCAAATGCTGCTATGGGGGAAGCTTGGGCTTGAACACCTGAAGCCCCTCCCCAGCCAGAGCCCCTCTGTGGTGACCAGGGGACCCAGCACTAAGGGTCACCCGGTGCTAAGAGCCTCTGGTGCCCCTACTTTTAATGAAATCCCCCCAGGTCTTCCCAAGCAGAAACTCCCAATTTGAAATTGGGGGCTCAGTACCACTGCAAGCAAGGCTGCCTCTCGGTGCACATCTGTGACCACCTCTAATCTTGGCAGCTCTGCTTCTCATGGAGGCACAGGAAGAACCTTGACGTTAGGGCCCCCTCACCATCTTCCCAGGGGTCTTCTGGGCACAGAACTGGTTAACCAGCCACCAGATCATCCTCCTCCAGGTCAGGACCCCCTCAAGTGGGGTCCAAGAGAATATCCACTTCCTCCCTCCTATGAGCCCCATCTGGATGTGACCACAAGTCTCGCCCTGACCTCTGTGATCCTGGGGCAAACTGGAGGCTCAAGAGACATAGCACCCCATTCCCACTCACTTCCCAGCAGCTTTGCCCTCAACTGGGAAGTGTGGGGCTGTGATCTTAATTGATCTCGGTGGTCCAAGTCCTCACAACTGTGGACAGGGCCCCTTGGCCCGGCTCTTTCTTGTTTCTTTATTTGAGCTCTTTTGAGCTATTTGGGCTTAGGTCATTTGCTTTGATGAGAAAATTTGAAATTTTCAGATTTGGGTACCAAATAGAAGAGATGTTAAGACACACAAAGAAACTAGGCTATTTGGGAGCTCTCTGTTGCAATTTGTAACTGGGAAATACCAAGTCCAGACTATCAGGAAGCTCCCTGGGGAGAATTTTAGGGGACTGCTCTGCTTGTAGCTATGAACCTGTGACCAATAAAATGATGATTTTCTACTGTGGCACAGTACGGCTTCTGCATGTGGTAGACTCCAAGGAAAGATGACCTTTGAATGGGTCACTGAATTATTACACTGTTTTGCAGCTGGAGTTTTGTCAAAGATTAGGAAAAGGGTATGAAATGCTTAATCTTTCATACTTTCACATAGTCAAGGCTCTTCTAAAGACAAGACTAAACTCATGGTGCAAAGGCCTCAGGCACCAAACGGAGGCAACTTCTGAATGTCAGCAGAGATGTCAAAGGGGAAGACAGAATGTTGCTGACCGCACTACACCCTGAAGCTCCCAGATCTCCTCCCCTGAACTGGGCCTCAGCTGGCCCTCCCTCCACTGCATGGAGCCATTAGAGCCTCAGGAGAAATGCTGCCTCCTCCATGTGCTGAATCTGAAAAGCTCTCCCCCTTTTATGACCCATCAGGGAACTCAATTCGGCTAGGGCGTTCACCCCAGTGGGGCAGGGAAATTCCCACTAAGACAATATCCCATGGGATGGGGGGGGCTGAGTGCCCAAGGTCAGCCAACTGGCTGTTTCTGGACCCCATTTTTTACTTCCCATGTGCTAAATAGGAAGAACCCTAACATCCTTACCACAGTGACCCTAGAAATGGTGGAATTCTTTTCTAGCATCTTTGCCATCCACTGCCCCACTTGGGCTAATATATAGACATTGCTTAATATACTGTTAACTGTCGACAAGAAGCATCTCATCTTAAATAAGACTGATGTGAAGTCTCAGATCCTGTATCAAGCAAAACACTCTGGATTCAGCAGGAGCAATACATGGGTAGAACCAAATTAGAATCCAGCTAAAAATGATGACATGATCCAACTGGACCACTGTATAAGTGTATCATGGGAAAACTGAGGCCAGGGGTACTGAAAGCAAAGTGCTTAAACGAAATACAACAGCTACATCAGGAGGCCACTGAGGACCCCTGACCTGGCTAGAAAAAATATATTAGACATAGAAACAATACACCAGCTTAGACCCAGAGGCCCCTGAGGATGTACAGATGGTCAATATGACCTTCATGTGACAAAGTGCTCCTGACATTAGGCACAGATTTCCAAAAATTGAAGGAGCCATGGAAATGAACCCCTCCCAGTTGGTAGACATAGCCTATAAGGTCTATAATGACCAGGAAATTTAAAAGGCCAAACAGGCCACCATTTTCATGCCAAACATTAAAGATTGGGAAACTAGAGCCAGAGGGCCTACCCAAAAAGGAGAAAGGACCATAGTAAAGAGCCAATGTGTATACTGTAATGAAAATGGGCATTGGGAGAAAAAGTGTCCAAAACTCTTAAATGAAAAGGACTGGCTCAATAAAGACCCAAAGCATCATACAGAAGTCATTGATGACCTCGCCAAGGCCCGAGGCAACCTGGGGGCTCCCACGACCCTTTTAGCCCCAACCATTATCTCCCCACAAGAGCCCCAGGTACAACTGACAGTGAAGAACAAACCTATAGACTTCCTAACCAATACTGGAGCCATATATTCTGTCCTAATGACACCCACCCCTGACAAAGTCTAATCAGACTCTGTCCATTCCAGGGATGTCAGGAAAGCCCCAGGACCAGGATTTCCCGAAGCCTCTGTAATGCAGCTCAGGAGGCCTATGTGTGGCTCACAGCTTTCTATATGCACCCAAATGCCTGCTTCCACTCTGAGCAAGGGGGGGCTCACTATGCAAACTAAATCCTCAGGGAACTTTATTCCCAGAAAAGCAGCAAATGCAACGGAAGTGCTACCGAGCAGGCACTTCACCCCAGCTGATGTCAATCCGGAAGAGGGTGAGTCAGCAAAGCCTACTGGCTGACCATGAAAGGCCATTGCCAGCATTCAGAGTCCCAGGACGTGCAGTTATAACAATCCCAGGGGACGGCAGGTTATGGCAGAGTGTGGACAACCTTGTCTTTTTCCTGATCTTAGAGGAAATACTTTCAGTTTTCCCCCATGCAGTATGATGTTGGCTATGTGTCTGTCATGGACAGCCTTTACTATGTTGAGGTATGATCCTTCTACACCTGATTTATTCAGGACCTTTATCATGAAGTGATGTTGAGTTTTATCAAAGGCTTTTTCCGTATCTACTGAGATGATCATGTGATTTTTACCCTTTATGTGCTGTGTTACATTTATTGATTTGTGCATATGGAACCAACCGTGTACACCTGGAATGAAATAAACTTGATCATAGTGTATGATCATTTTAATGTGCTGTTGGATTTGATTTGCGAGTATTTCATTGAGGATTTCTGCATATGTGTTCATTGGGGATATTGGTTTTCTTTGTCCTTAGGTTTTGGAACAGGAGAGTATTGGCTTTATAGAATGAGTTTCGAAGGATTCCTTCTCTTTCTATGTTATGGAAAAGTCTGAGGAACATTGGTGTTAGTGCTTCTCTAAAAGTCTGGTAAAATTCAGCTGTGGATCCATCCAGAGGTTTGTGGCTTGAGGCAGTTGGAATAACCCTCAGCTGCTTTGCATGCCGGAGCAAGCTTGGTGGGAATGCAGAATTCCCCAAATAAGGATTCTCTGTGGGGCTATTTGGGCTATTTGGGCTGAGCCCTCTGAGAGCAGGGTAAATGCCATCTCTCAGGCAGGTGAATGAGTTAGGACAAAATGCAGAACTCCCCAAATATTCTCTCTGGAGCTTTCTGTAACTGCACACTCAGAGGGCAGAATAACAGCGGCTCTGTGGCATGATCCCCTATGCCCTGTGAGTGGAGAGAGACTATGGAGTCTCAAAGATCTGTGCTGGGATGGGGATGGGGAGTGATAGCAGGATCTGCATCATCTGCCGCCCACTATTCTCGGGTTCCCAGCCCTGATTCTCCCACAGTCACACGTGAATGCTCACTCCCCAGTTCCCAACTGGCCCGCCAATCTGCAAGTTGTGAAGGGAAGCCCCAACCACTCTGCTCTGTGCTTCACCCATCGCCTACTACATGGAACTTATTGAGTCTATGTCAGTCTTCCCCTCAGCATTGAACTGAGTCTCAAAACTGCTGCCTGTTGAGTCATGCAGGGGCATTTCCATGGTCCCAGAGACAGACACATACAGGGGCCTTTGACTTCCAGAGCAGGAAGTCTAGTCAATAGGCCCCTTCTCAGGGTGGCTCCCAGTACTGAACCGTGAGAATGTGCTGGGAAGTACTGAGACTCCTCCACGGCTGGTTCACCATGCAAACCCCCAGTCTCTCATGTAGATGATATTTCTGCACAGGAATCGGATCCTGTGCCAATGGTGCTCACTGGGATTCTCCCTCTTTCACCTCTACCCTTGCCAAAAAGACACTCCCCTTCCCCTCCATGCTTCTGGGCCATCAGTGCTGGGCGCTCTGTTTCACTTTCTATTCCATTGTACAAATATTTGGGTTTCTTCAAGTCTCTGTTCAAGTCTAGCACTCTCCCATGGTCACCCACCTCAATAAGCAGTTACACTCCAATTGTTTTGATTCTACCTATGGAGAAGCAAGCAGGTGCTGGCTGACTCTGAGCTAGCACTTTGCCCCTCTGAACTAAAACTGACTTAACCACTTTTACTCCTGAATATTCAGAAGAAGATGAAAGGGGGCTGAAGAATGCAGTTTTAAGGAATTGGTTTCTTCTTCCCACTAGAAGGTAAATCCTCATAGAGTCGTTTTATTACTGAGATGCTTTTGTTTGTCACAATGGACTATATTCATCAAGCCCATCATTGTGGTGAGATATGTTTACTGAGTTTGTCAGACCATACCTCAGAGTAACAGGATTGCTCCAGGGGGTAAAAGAGGTTACCCAAAGATGCCAACTCTGAAAAAAAAGAACCTCAAAACAAAAAAACTGTCAAAAACTTGTAGGACCCAATATTATAGGCAAAATCCTTTTGAAAATTGGCAAGCAGACTTCACCCAAATGCCCAAGACTGCTGGAAACTTTAAATACTAGTTTTTGGTGTCAGTTTTTCTAATTGGATCTATGCATATCTCACAAGAACAGAAAACACCTCAGAAGTCCCTTGAATCTTACTCTAGACAGTATTCCCACATATAGTGTACCTGAGTCTATACAAAGTAATAACAGCCCTGCCTTTGTCTTGAAAGTGAAGCAACAGGTGATTAAAACTCTAGGAATTTATTGGAGACTGCAAGATGACTGGAGAACTCAATCGACATGCAAGACAGAAAAGATGAAACATACTCAAAATATGACTCTTAGCCGGGCGTGGTGGTGCATGCTTGTAATCCCAGTACTTGGGAGGCTGAGATAGGAGGATTGCAAGTTCATGGCCAGCCTCAGCTACTTAGTGAGGCCCTCCGCAACTTAGTGAGACCCTGTTTCAAAATAAAGAATAAAAAATAGGGCTGGGGGTGTAGCTTGGAGGTAGAATGCCCCTGGGTTCAATCCCTAGTACTACTACCAAAAAAAAAAAAATGACTCTTGCCAAAATATGTCAGGAAACTAGTCTAACATGAGAAAAGTTGTTGTCTTTTGTCCTTCTCCACATAAAGGTGGCCCCCAGAAACGAGTTATATAATTGAGCTCTTATGAGATTATACATGATAGACCCTTTCAGACCTCTATAAGAGGGATGTTTTCTCCACACTTAGCATATGAAAATAGGACCAAACATTTTGTACAACAGCTAAAACAAATTCTAACCTCAATACATGGGTTTGCTTCCTCTAGGACAAGACCCCGCCCTGAGGATTCTCCACACCCTTTCCAACTGGGAGATTGAGACGTTAAAGACATGGAAAAATAGGAAACAAGAGGATTAACTAATGGAAAATGAACAGGTCCTGATGATGTACTCCTAACCACTCATACTTCTCTAAAACTCCTAGATGTTAAACCATAGATTCAGCACATCTGAGTAAAAAGGGCACCACCAGAAGATGACTCCTCAGATCATCCTAGGGACCCACAGTCTCCTGGCTGAATGGCATCCCCTATATAGGACCTCAAATATCTCTTTAAGAGACAAATCCCAGGTGAGATACCTTAAACAATCATGCATTATACTGCCATTACTCTTCACCTTCTCTATCTCTTTTTATCGCCAAGTCAAATGCACTCCAACCTGTTTATAGATTCGGTCCTCACAGTTTCTGAAGGCCACCATCAGGCTGATTGCTGAGTATGCGGCTGAGTATGCTGAGTATCCCTCTCTCAGCCACTGCAGACTGCCTAGGAAAGTTCAGGCAGTCAGTCTAACTGCATAAAAGCAGTTTTCTAATCAGCTCAAGAACCAAAGAGAATGCATTTTCCCATTAATAACAGGAAATGCCTCCTCCCCTTTTCTAAGAAGATCCCTCAGATGTTCAAAATCAAGGCTGAAACTAGAAAAAGCATGTGTTTGGTCTAGTTTGAGAACAAGTGAACACCACCCCAGGTATAGACTATGAAGTATATGATAGAATTGAAAGTGGAACTACAGGATAAATCCAGTTGGGTGAGATAGTTGCATTATATATATATTGATAAACTAAATGATGATAAATTGTACTCCAAACAGATGTGTAAAACAAATGTCACTGTAACTGAGTCTATGTGGTTTGGCCTTAAAAGCAATTCTTGGGAAAAGACTAGCCTGTCTTGTGTCATGGGGATACTATGAGCTCTGGGAGTCATGCGTAGCCTTCACCGCACACTCAGAGGGCAGAATAACAGCAGCTATGTTAATAATAAATCCAGCCTGTGTTGGATTTTGCACCTGGGGACACCCATACCTCCCAGGATAGATTGTTTCCCATTTGCCAGCAGCCCCACATAACTGGGATATTGTTAAATCCAAACACCACATAAAAAGAGCCTTCTGGTGGTTTTATTTCTGTGGTGTGTGTGTGTGTGTGTGTGTGTGTGTGTGTGTGTGTGTGTGTGTTAGTTACTGGGGATTGAACCCAGAGGCATTCTTCCTGAGCTACATACACCCCCAGCCCTTTTTTATTTTTTGTTTTGAAACAGTGTCTTGCTAGGTTGCTGACAGTCTTGCTACTTTGATGAGGCTCAAACCTGTGATCATCTTGTCTCAACCTCCCAAGCACTAGCATTACAAGTGTGCACCACCATGCCCAGCTTGCAGTTGTATTTATAAACCATATTTATTCTGGATGCCACCTCTATTTTTTTATGTGGTACTAGGGATTGAACCCAGGGGCTTTCTACCTCTGAGCTACACCTCTAGCCCTTTTTATTTTTTGTTTTTGGAACAGGGTATCGCTAGGTTGCTGAGAGTCTCACTACTTGCTGAGGCTGTCCTTGAACCTTCAATCCTCCTGTCTCGGCCTCCCAAGTACTGGGATTTCAGGTGTGCACCACCATGTCTGGCTTGGGTGCCACCTCTATTGATGTAGAATTAGAAATGAAAGCTTTAGGTAAGCATAAGACAGCCACTTTTAATCAGACCTAACATGCGATCACCTTCATAAATAGCGAGAACACACAAATCCAGAAGGTGGTCCTCCAAAACTGGTGGCCTTAAATATCTTGGCTATAGCCCTTATCAAAACAGAATGCTGTGCTTACATTCACAACTATTCAAAAACTGAACTAAAGCTATAAAAGATGTAGAAGAGCCGGGCGTGGTGGCGCACATTTGTAATCCCAGTACTTGGGAGGCTGAGACTGGAGGATCCGGGTTCGCGGCCAGCTTCAGCTACTTAGTGAGACCCTGTTTCAAAATAAAGAATAAAAAATAGGGCTGGGGGTGTAGCTCAGAGGTAGAACGCCCCTGGGTTCAATCCCCAATACCGCAAAAAAAAAAAAAAAAGATGTAGAAAACCACTGTCACTACACCACTGCCCTTGCCTTCGTAATAGATCTTTAAGCAGTTAGCTAAAATCAATTCCATCTAAATGGAAATATCTGAGGCTTGATGCTGTTATTTTCCCTTCTCTCCTTTTTTAGGTGCCATTTAACTTAATTTGTAAGACTGGTGCTGACACTGGTCCTTCCAGCTTAGATATGCCTCTGCTACACTCCTGAGGAAAGACCCAAGAATGAAAGCTTTCTCACCCTGTTAAAGTCTTCCATTTCCAGCCGGGCATGGTGGCGCACGCTTGTAATCCCATCCCAGTACGTGGGAGGCAGAGACCGGAGGATCAGGGTTCGTGGCCAGCCTCAGCTACTTAGTGAGGCCCTCCGCAACTTCGTGAGACCCGGTTTCAAAATAAAGTATAAAAAATAGGGCTGGAGGTGTAGCTTGGAGGTAAAACACCCCTGGGTTCAATGCCCAGTACCGCAAAAAAAAAAAAGTCTTCCATTTCCAAATTTCCATGTTGTCCCTTCTCAGCAGGAAGTAGTTATAGAAGAAATGACCTTTGGCCCTTCTCCTATAGAAATGGAATGATGATTTGACAGTGGAGATTTGAATAAAGACCCAATCCTTTACCTAATTAACTTTTTACCTGTCTTTGACCTGTTCTTTTCTGAGTTATTCTTTTGAGCAGTTTATCTTAAATTACAGAATCACAGGTCTGATAAACATCCTGTGACAGAAACTGAAACTGTCCCCAGGCAGCAGCAATTTCCTTGCTACTCACAAGACTCTGCATGACCGCACCATATGTTGACCAATATAACTACTCTGCCAACCCTCTTGACTCTCACCATTGTTCTTTCCCTACATGACCCCAAAGTTATTGTTGACATCCCAAGACAGAACTTATCTGTCTTCCCAATGCAGGTGCACTGAGAATAAGCTCCTTTCCTGCTTCATGAATACTTTTGCCATTTTCTCTTGGGGTTTATGGCTGAGCCTAGTCTATTGGGATTCCACCAGAGCCAGGCCTTTGGCCAGGACTCTGGTAACAACTCTAGTCCTAGAGCAGGCAGGACATCTCCTGCAGTTGAATCTCCTCTACCCATTTCCCTCCCAGAATACATTCCATGTAACTCTGAGTAAAGCTTTTCTCTCATTTATTATTTATTTGTGTGTGTGTGTGTGTGTGTGTGTGTGTGTGTTAGTTAGTAATACCAAGTTTCTTACCAGGCCCTTGTCTTATGGAGTAAAAAAATGAAATCCACAGACACCAGGAAAGTGAAAGTAGGAAGTTTATTTTAAAGGGGCAAACAAACAAAGAGGCAGATCACCCATAGGGGCCTTGGCAGATTCCAGAGTCCAGCGGGGCCTTCTGGCACTGCCCAGAGTCCAGCGGGGCCTTCTGGCACTGCTTGAGTGTAGCCTGGGCCACGCACCATCAGTTGCACACCGCCTTTCCTCAAAGTCCACTCCATCTACCAAAGGGAGTAGCAGGGTAAAGCTCCCATGCAGGGGAGGGGTCCTGAGAGCATAGCCGATATTGGTTCTGAGCATAGGACTTTATATATATTTGAAGCCCCTTTGTATAGACAGTAACCAGTGAAGAAAGTCCCCGTTTTTCATCTTGTTTTTCTTGACTTAGTTAATTTGTTATCCATGGCCTTTAATTCACCGAAGTCCTGAGACTGTTTGGTCTGCATGTTTGTTCCCTGATCTATACACAGCAACAGCCCATGAGTCTAAGGTTGGTGCACATAGATCTTTGGTTCCTGACATTTTGGCTCCACTCCTCCACATTGTTTAATTGTTCATGTTCAGATCCGATGAACAACACAGAAGCACCTTCCTTCTTGGGGAGGAGGGGTGGTTTTTGTTTTCTGGATTTTGTTTCTCTTAACCCTTATCTCCTGGGAGTCCTATTCCACCACTGCCTACCCAATACCTAACTCCTCAGGAGCAGGGATTGAACTCAGAGACATTCTACTTCCAAGTTACACCAGCAGCCCTTTTTATGTTTTGTTTTGAAACAGGGTCTCTCTAGGTTGCTGAGAGTCTCACTACATTGCTGAGGTTGTCCTCGAACCTGCAATATTCCTGTCCCAGCCTCCCAAGTACTGAGATTACAGGCATGTGCCTCCATGCCTGGCTGCTCTTATTCTTTTGTATTGTTCTCTTGTATCTGTGCTCATCAGATCCAGAGTGAGAAAGCACCATTGACAGGCCTTGGGTCCAGGCCACCTGGGTCTCTCCATAGGGCTACTAACAGCATGGCAGCTTGTTTCCCTGAGACGGAGGCCTCTGTGAGAGACAGTGAGCAACAGTAAGAGAAACCCAAGTCACAGTCAGTCCTTTTTCAACCTAATCTTGGAAATGACATCCTTCATTTTTGCCATATTCTATTTGTTAGAAGCAAATCCCTAGGTCCAACTCTGCTCAAGAGAAGAGGATAACAGAATGTAAAGGTGAAGATCACCAAGAGCCATTTTAGAGACTGCCTAACAACAAAATGAGCCCCTGGAGCCAGCCACAACCTGAAGCCAGGTTCCTCTTGGTCTTTTCAGTCACAAGAGGTAATACATTCCCTCTTTGCTGAAATCAGTTCAAGTTGGGTTTCTGTTATGTCATATGTAGTCCAAGGAGTTGGCAGGTTGGTGCATACACACTTTGAAGGTAAATACCACCATCGATAAAACCAGACCAGTGAGGGCGAAGTTGCCAGAACAAGATTCCCCTGGAGTGGACGCACAAACCAAGGCAGGATTTTTAATGTGCTATGTGGTCTTTGATGTGCTATGTGCTATTTTTGGATTTATTCTGCCTGGTTATAAAAATCTAGTATTCCGAGATTCTTCTCAGTTAATTTAGCATGCCTGTGTCAATGTAAGAGGATGCCAAACGCAGAATTTTACTGCCAAAAATGACAATGAATAGAATTAGACCATCAGGAGTGCAATTAGTTTAGACATGCTATTAACACTCCAGCCATGAATGCAGAAGGGAAAGCTAGAAGAAAAAAAAATGGAAAGCTAAAAGAAAAATAAGCTTAGCTCAGTTAATGGGAAACAATAAAATAAATTTCTACCCAAAATTTGATTTTGTTTTTTTGTGTTTGCAAGGTCAATTAAATAAAAATAATATCTATATACCGATGATGCAAATTTTTTATAATCACTTGCATAATATTAGAAGACAGAAAAACAACCTACCATATGTCTCTCACTGCTAAATTATACTGTGGCTGATACTGAGATTTGAGAATTTCTCCTTCTTCACCCATCCTGAAAAATGTATTCTCCTCAGCACCCAATCATGGCAGATGGTATCGCTGCTTCCCAGATATGCAGACCCATGAGGAAAAGAGCTGAATGCGTTGTGTGCTTCATAAATATATCATATGTACTTCCTGCCTAAAATATATTATTTTAAAGACTTTTTTCAGTATTTTTATACTTTTATTGGTGCATTATAGTTATTCATCATAGTGAGGTTCAAAGCGATACATTCACACCCGCACACAGCACTTGGTGTGTTTCCCTCCAGATCCCACCCCGCTCCCCCTTCGTCCCTCCCCACACATGTTAGTGAGATTGGCAGTGATACCTTCATATATAGACATAGCATTATTTGAACTGCTCCCTTTCTCAAGCCTCGTTTTTCCCCTTCCCACCTCCCTCCCCATCCCCTTCCACTATTCACCTGGCCTCTCTCCTCCTTTGGTCATTATGTTTTTAACAGAGCTTGCTCACATGTGCCATGGTGTTCTACTTTCCTCTAGACCAGAGCTGTCAAGCCTGAGTATGTTTCTGCAGAACCTGGAGGAGGGTTGAAAGCAGATGACTGTGCTCCCCGCCCCATGCATCTGCATGTCCAAAAATCCCAGGTGATTTTTATGTTGGGACCATCCCCTGAGCACCACAGTCCTCCGAAGGTCTAAAGCAACTCACTCCCCTCCCAGTCTTCCTGGGTCCCTTGCTCAGTCCCGGGACCTCTAGACTCACCTTTCTCTGGCATTGCAGTTTCTCTAGCCCACATCCTTCTTTTACGGTTCTGACATGTCTCCCAGCCACCACGAAAGGCAGCCAGTGCCTGCTTCTATGCTCCTCGGAGGAGTTCAGATTTCCCAGTCACTGTTTGAAGGACTTTTAGCTTCACTTTTAAAAAGTGGGTGTGCTGGTGCCACCAGACCTCCAGCTTAACATAATGCATAACAGGAACTAGAACACTCACAGAACTGAAAATGTTAGCAATGGAGTGGGATTTTAATGGATCTACTATGTAGCCTAAGAGAATTTTATTACCTAGATGATGTACAGGTCCATCAAAACCTGGATCTGCGCCATCCTTTTAGCCTCTATGGAGGGGCCTTGAGAGAGGAAACGGAAGGACGGAAGGACGGAGGCCCAGCATGTCCTTGGACCTGCTCCCCCTCCTCCCTCTCCCAGGCAGGCTAAGGGAAATTTACTGAGAGCCTGACCTTCCACACTGGCATTGTGGCACACACCTGTAATCCCAGCTACTCAAGAGGCTAAGATAGAAGATCACAAGTTCGAGGCCAACCTCTGCAACTAGCAAGACCCTGTCTCAAAATAAAAAATAAAAAGGGCTGGGGATATAGTTCAGTGGCAGAGCGCCCCTGGTTTGATCCCTAGTAGGTAATAAATAAATAAAAAATAAAAGATTCTGTCCTTCCAGAAGGTGCCTGGTTCTGAGCACTGAGCTCCTAGTGCGAGGCTGCATGCCTTCGGTCACTGCAGGATGAAGCAGCCTCCTACTAGCACTGGACATTATATGACACTTCCAGTCCCTCCAAGGCACAGGCCCAGTGACACCAGCCAGGATCAAGAGATGCCTGCAGCACATGGTGTCAGCAGGACAAGCAGCGTTTTCAATATTCTCCTTGGAAGCTCCGGATGTGGAGGTGGAAGCAGAGACAGCTGTGAGGTCCAGCTCAGTCTGACTGCTGTGTGTGGAGGTGGTGACTGGCTTTAACCTGGCACTGCTTCCTGGGCTTATTTATCCACGTGCTCATCAGCTGGCTCCCTACAAGAATAAGAGCTCCTTAAGGTTGTCAGTCCTGGCCATCCGTGTTACACCTGTGTAAAAATAGACAATTATAAAATTCAGAACTTCGATTGAGTCTTGGTTAAGATTCTAGTTGAAATCAGAGGCTGCATGTTCCAAAAATGGCTATTAAGGAACATTAAGAAAACAAAAATAGCCGGGTTTGTAATCCCAGTACTTTGGGAGGCAGAGACCGGAGGATCCGGGTTCGCGGCCAGCCTCAGCTCTC
>PVJS01020832.1:0-32180 GCA_004027185.1 Glis glis
GGGAAATAAACTGGAGCCCAGGATGGACTTACACAAAGATATCAACTACTAAGCTGAAAGCGAGAAGGAGGGAGGGGGGAGGCGGGGGGTGGGAATTGGGGAGGGCTAACTGACCAATGAGTGCATGTATATGTCTACCACTCTGAAATCCTTCAAGATGTATGTTTGCAATGCACTAATAAAAATTTAAAAAAAAATATTTTCATGTTTAAAATCTTTTGTTAATCTACAAAAGTAATAGTTTTCATCGTAAAAAAAAACCCTCAAAACAATGAAGAAGATTATAGAATAAACACGGGAGGTACCTCTCTGTTTCTCCTCCTGCCCAGCCTGCACCCCCCCTGGAGGGCAAAGCTCTAGAGTGTATTCATCTAGACTTTTTATAACGTAAACGTAAAAACACAGATGTCAGCTTTCAAGTCATAAATAGGGTGTTACGATACTTGCTTTTTGTTTACATTTTGAAGCTTTTTTTTGTGTGTGGTACCAGGGATTAAACCCAGGGGCATTCTACTTTTGAGCTACACCCCTAGCCCTAAATTTTATTCTTTATTTTGAAACAGAGTCTCACTAAGTTGCAGAGGGCCTCAGAAAGTAGCCGAGGCTGGCCTTGAACTGTGATCCTCCTGTCTCAGCCTCAAGTACTGGGATTACAAGCGTGTGCCACCATGCCCGGCTGAAGCCTTTTTTTAATCAGTATAGGTTCATTATGATCTAGTTCTTCAACTCTAATACTGGAATGCTGCACAGTATTCCATACTGCGATTGAATTTCTTTTGTTAGAAGTTAGGTTGTTTCCAGTCTTCTGATAGTACAAACAATGCTTTGAGATATTATAAACAATGATATATCTGTATTTTTGTGTTTTTTTTTCCTATGGTACTGGGGATTGAACCCTGGGCCATTCTACCTACCAGCTACACATACAACCCTTTTTGTTTTTTATTATGAACTAGGGTCTTGCTAAGTTGCTGAGTCTGGTGTCAAACCTATCATCCTCCTGTCTCAGCCTCCCAAGTACTGGAATTATAAGCATGTACTACTACACCAGGCTCTGTTATTTTTGAAACTCTGATGTTCATATTAATACATTCTTAATTCTTTGTGTGTGTGTGTGTGTGTGTGTGTGTGTGTGTATGTGTGTGTGTATGTGTGTGTGTGTGGTACTGGGGATTGAACCCAAGTACCAACTCTGAGCTATACCCCCATTTTTAAATTTTAAAACAGGGTCTTAGCTGGGCGTAATGGTGCACGCCTGTAATCCCTGTACTTGGGAGGCTGAGACAGGAGGATTGTGGGTTCGAGGACAGCCTCAGCAAGTAGCGAGACTCTCATCAACCTTGCGAGACCCTATTTCCAAATAAGAAATATTTGGGCTGGGGGTGTAGCTTGAAGGTAGAATGCCTCTGGGTTCAATCCCCAGTACCACAAAAATAAATAAATAAATAAATAAATAATAAAAAAACAGGGTCTTGCTAAGTTGCTGAGGGCCTCATTAAATTGCTAAGGCTGGCTTTCAACTTGTAATCCTCCTGTTTCAGCCTCCCACGTACTGAGATTACAGGCATGCACCACCATACCTGGCCACATTCTTAATTCTTAGCTAGTTTCAGGCTTGTTTTAGATGTTCATGTATTAAAAGCTGATCACTTTTTCTTAAGCAAGTACCCCTTTCTTAAAGCTCATGTATTATTCATGTTGAAATATAATAAGTTAGAATATGTAAGTAAATCAAAAAGAAGAAAAACATTTTGAAATTACTTATAATCCTTCTACACAAGGATAATCACTGTTGTGTTATGTAATATCACAGATTTTTAGAAATACTCTGTAGCTCTTTTATAGACACTTGTGACTTACCATTTTGCATATTATAAAATGCTTTAGAATAATAATTTGAGCTTTAATACATTGTCATAAGAAGATTGGTCTACCATTTATATGTGTTTGGTTGGTTTCATTCCTATTGTATGTGAAAATGTATTCACTTTTAATGATTGGGGCAACATTCAAAAGTGGGCAGTTTTGAATGTAGTTGGACTTAATCTTAGAATGCAGAGCTATACCATTTTGCATGATAGTCTTTTGGACCTCTGGCACCTTTAAAAATATTAACTCACGGCACAGCCTCCTTCATCCACTATATTTGTTTGAAGAAGTTAGCAGAATGTGGATTGCAGGTTTTCCTTAGGTCAGCCACATCAGCCTTTAATGCTCTGTCTCTCTGCCTTTTGCAGTGCATTTGCATGTCTTGAATTTCTGGAAAAGGACAAAACTGCCACTAGGTGTTTAAGTTTGCTGTTTAGAGAACATTTGTCAATTGCCTTAATGTTCAGCAAAGTGTTATATAAAATCTTTCAACTCTGAAATGCATGTGTTAGAATAATACTTGTCAGTTAATCATAATCATGAATTTTTTTTACATTAAATAATCTTTTTTTGTGTGTGTGTGGCACTGGGGACTGGACCCAGGGGCATTCTACCTCTGAGCTACACCCCCACCCCTATTTTATTTTTATTTTGAAACAGGGTCTTGCTAGGTTGATGAGTGTCTTACTTGCTGAGACTGTCCTCAAACCTGCGATCCTCCTGTTTCAGCCTCTGAAGTACTAGGAATACAGGTGTGAGCCATCACGCCCAACTACATTAAACAATCTTAAAACTCCCAACTATCTAAATATATTTGCCAAATTCATTAAATAATATAAATCATAATTTAAGATAAAAAATTTTATTTGTCCTCAAATAAAACTTCAATTTAGAAACGGCTTCTTATTTATAGTTTGGTCTACTGTCATGATTTGAATGTACTTTGGTCGTATTTATGTATCAAAGGTGTTTTTGGAAAAGTTCACAGAACAGATAATTGTATTGGATTATATTTTCATATTGACTTCCATTTTAATTTCACACATTCATTCGCTTAAAAAAACTTTAGGTAACATTTGGAATCTTCAAGGAAGTGTTATATCTCTTTATGAACGTAATTTATAGATAGTTAAATCTCCCATACTGCCTTCAGAACTTAGATGGTGACATAATTTTTTAAAGGGCAACTAAAGTCAAATACATTATATAATTTGTTCGTGTTTCATTAGAAGTTTTTACTGTCTTTAAGGCTTGAAACTAGTTTATTCTAGGTGTGATGATTTTTTTACCATTAAAGAACAATGCTACCAAAAATAATTTGAGAGCACATAAAGTAAAAAAATCCTAATCAGTTTGGGTATTTTTTGAGAAGGGAATATAAAATGTTCAGTTACATGATTTAAAAAGCTGACAGAGGAAAATGTTTATTTAAATGATGCAAAGAAAACTATATGACTGGTAAGAAAGCCAGGGGTATAACCAGGGCAATGAGAGAATAAATAGGTAAAGGGATTATTCTTCTCTCCTTAACCATTAATCTATCTTGGCAAATAATTCTGGCCTTCTCCCCCATCTCTTATTCCCACACGTCTGTGGCATGTGGGAATCAGGTGTTTTTTAAGTTGCCCCTAGCTTCTTTAGCTGACGAGTTTGATTTAACTTTATAGATATTTCTTCACGCCAACAAAGCAATTAACGAAAATACAGATTAATCTGATTTCTTTTTTCATTAAAAGGTTTGCCTTTAATTTTTTATGGTAGCTGTTACATAATGGGTGAGTTGGAGGAAAATGATTTTATTTAATGGAGAAATGTCACTGTCTAGATCCCTTGGGCTCTTCCTGTTGGAGACCGTGGAGCACAGGGTGTTTCCTCACCAGATGTGTAAACAGGCCTGGCCTGCTCTGTATTAGAGACCTCACCACAACCCAATGAACAAGTGGTAGTTTGAGATTTTGAATAGAACTTTCTCAGTTCTTTTTTAAGCAAGGTTGCTATGTATTCCTTTGAAGTAACTTGTCTTGTTTATAAAAGCAGTTTGAGATGATATACTCAGTAGTTACTGATGTTTTATGTAGTATTATCTGTTTTCTGTAATAGTAATCACTTTTAATTTGTAACCACAAAGAGTTTTTTAAATATTCCTTAATAATAACTGCTTACAAGATCAATAACTTACTAGCTGCAGGGGAAAAAAGCAGTCAATTATGATCCCATGCACCAAAGAAGTTATCTTTACAATAATTGAAAAACAACAAAACACTGCATTAGAAACTGCATAGCTGGGCACAGTGGCACATGCCTGTAGTCTCAGCTACTTGGAAGGCTAAGGGAGGGGGATCGCTTGAGCCCAGGAGTTCAAGATCAACCTGTGCCACAAATATTTAAGCCTAAGGAAGAATTTTAGTATGGCAAAGTAAGACAACATTTTATTTAGATCTTAGCGAGGCGTGGTGGCACATGCCTGTAATCCCAGTACTTGGGAGGCTGAGACAGGAGGATCACATGTTTGAGACCCTCCTCAGCAATTTAATGAGGTCCTCAGCAATTTAATAAGACCCCGTTTCAAAATGAAAAAAAGGGCTGGGGGGAGTAGCTCAGAGGTAGAACCGCCCTAGGTTCAATCCCCAGTACCTACCAACCAACCAACCAACCAGCCAACACAAAGGATGTGAATGAACAAATGACTATAGCAGAAAAATTAATCTTCGTATGTGAGGTTACTGTAGGAGCATTTCAGAGTTCAAATAAAGTAGTATAGAAAGAATCATGTTGTAAAACCCAATAATTATTCTAGAAAAATAATTCTCTGGTGTTTTTACTTCTCCAGATATAATTTTTTTATCATCTTATATCCTGTTGGCGTTGCTGGTGAACTTCTTACCATATACGCTGCCTTGCCACATGTGAAGGAAACGGGAATGTTTTCAGTAGGACTTCCTAACAAATACAACGTCTCCTTTGACTACTGTTATTTTCTTCTTATAACCATGGCCTCAAACATTTATTAGTACTTTGATTTAACATGTTATTCAAGGCTTTGGACAGATATAATAAGCTAGTATAATAAGAAAGGAGAAATAATTTAAAATAATTGCTCAAGATACTCTATTAAAGCCTCTATGCAATACCACATTCATTTATAATTTAGAATAACTGAAGGGGGAGTGAGTCAGAACAGAAGACTTACTATGAGATAAAAGGTAAGTAAATTAATTCACAAGTGATTACTTTCTCTAAATCATTTAAAATATGCTTAGTACAATTAGTGTTTTAAAGGGAGAGAAAAATCATTTGAAAAGTATGTTGTTTATAAACATTTGGAATCATTTATCTGAATATAAACATCCTATGCAAGAACATTTTAGGTCATGTGTATTTATTCATTGAGGATACTTGGAAAATCACCTAGGAGTACTTTTTAGTCTTCTTTGAGTTGTTCTGTGTACTGGAAAATAGTAAAGCTGCTTTTCTTAAAATATTTTGAATAATTTAGCCTCTTCACTAATGTCTTTCAGGAGTTGTACTCATTTAAGAATAGTGATCAAGCTGGGCGTGGTGGTACATACCTGTAATCCCTGTACTTGGGAGGCTGAGACAGGATGGATCTCAGGTTCAAAGCCAGCCTCAGCAACTCAACGAGGCTCTCAGCAATTTAGTGGGACCCTGTTTCAAAATAAAAATAAAATAGGGTTGGGGGTGTAGCTCAGAGGTAGAACACCCTTGGGTTCAACCCCCAGTAACACACACACACACACAAATTGTGATCTATTTTTAGGCCAAATTTTGATACTTCACTAGCAGGAAATATGAGAGAAAAGCAAGGTTGTTACATACCCTTCTCAATAAAATTCGAAACTCTAATGTCAGTGGGGGGAGAAAAGAAATGAGGAAAGGTCATAGAATCTTAAATCTACATTGAAAGTATTTCATCTAAACTGGACATGCATAGAACCTGGCCAGCCCCTTGAGGTTGCCAACTCGAAGCTCTTCCAGAATCAAAATGGACTTAGCGGTCAGAAAGTGCCCCCCCCTTTATCGTCTACCATTTCAGCCTGACTGTATCAGATTTTCCTATGCAGGCCAGGTCAGGAGTGCTAAGGAGGGTATTGCCGCACTATTTGTCGTACCCCTTGACTTTAGAATTTGTCGACTCTTTGAAATAACACGTGAAAACCAGGAAAACAAGCCCCACACTGCCCTGCTCTCTGTCTCTCGCTGGATCCTGCACTACGAGGGCTCGATGCGCATGTGTGGGGCTCTCCCAGCACAAGCATCCAGGTACATCCATGCCCTTCACGAACAGCTGCCCTGGGATCCAGCTAGTGGTCACGGGCCTTGAGCAGCGGCAGAGCTTGCTCAGGTGTCTGTCATCTAGTTACAGATGCAGGCCTTGGGCTCCTCTGCCTCATGACCACTGAGACATCGCCACAGAAACACAGGTCCTAAAGGATCATCGTTTGAGGCTTCAGGCCAGTAACTTTGTGTGTGTCTGTGGGGGGGGGTATGGGGATTGAATCCAGGGGCATTCTACCTCTGAGCTATACTCCCATCCCTATTTTATTTTATTTTTTTTAAACAGGGTCTCACTAAATTGCTGAGGGCCTCACTAAGTTGGTGAGGCCGTCCTCGAACCTGCAATCCTCCTGTCTCAGCCTCCCAAGTACTGGGATTACTGGCGTGTGCCACCATGCCTGGCAAGCCAGTAACTTTTGACTGTTTTTCAGGTGCCCTGGGAGACATGAACTCTAGCCTGTGACAATAGAAACTTCCCAGTTCACTGTGCTGACTGTTACTGGAGGTCCCACTTGCAGGGGATGGTCTTCCACACCAGTACTGATATTAGTAGAAATTTCAACCAGTATTATTTGTATTTAAAGTGCTTTTTGAGTACTGAAAAGAAGCGGTATTTCTCATTCACCAGTAAAAGCATTCTAGATGGGAAAGATTACAGGAATTTCTTAAAAATCACCTAACTGGTAGTATCAGGATTTGAACCCCAATTCATATCTTCTACTGAACTACTCAGGATTTTATAGAAGTATCTACAGTAATTGTTAATTAGCTTCAAGTATATATGACCTGAATATATTTAGGCCCCCAGGTATAATATTGATGATTATATTTATCTAGACCAGTAGTACCTAAATTTTAAAAAGTAAAACCTGTTGTACATTTTTGTTGTGTTTGAGCTGAGTTGTAAAAATACATTTTTACCTAAAGTTGCCTCAGTAAGATATTTAAAGCTTGTTTTGTGAATTAAGTTCATGGATTTGGTTATTCTGTTTATTATTTTGTGAGATATTTTTTATTCTTTATTGTTTATAGCTAATGTTAATTTGTTCATTCACCAACATTTATACAATTATTTAAAGCATTGCTTCATACTAACTCAAAATATTCTCCAAATGTGACTGGACAGGTGACCATTTGTCCCACTGACCTGGTCCGTGTACATGTGTATACCTTGTACATAGCAGACTACCCGCACACACAGCTTCAAGGAGCACCTGCTCTGGGCCCTGCGGGGAGGACCCTGTTCTACTTCTTCACCGGTCACCACACCCCTTCTAGATCATATTCTGGAAGCCTGGGACCACGCATTTGTTGTCCAGATGGTGCCAAATGCATGTCTAGGGCCTGTGAGCCTCTTCCCTGTCCATTGTCCAGAGGGCTAACCATTCCACCAGCAGATGCAACCCTGAGGTCACCGGGCAGCAGTTCTGTGAGGAGCATGGATGAAGCGTGGATGCTTGTGCTGGGATAACACACACATGCGCTCGGGAGTCCTCACAGTGCAGGACACAGCCGATAGAGCGGAGAGAAGGGGAAAGGTGGGGCTGCTTTCCTTAGTTCTCACATTGATATTTCAAAGTGTTTCCAAGTTCCAAATTCAAACATGACTTTCTAGGTTATGGTGAAGGTATATTTATCAAGGTATTTAAATTTATTTTAAAAAAGTACAACAGTTTATTGCACTAAAATATATGTATGTATGTATGTATGTATGTATGTATGTATGGTGGTACTGGGGATTGAACCCAGGGGCATTCTATCTCTGAGCTATACCCCCAGCCCTTTTTATTTTTTGTTTGAAACGGGGTCTTACTAGGTTGCTGAGAGTCTTGCTAAATTGCTGAGGCTGGCTTTGAACCTGCATTCCTTCAGTCTTAGCCTCCCAAGTACTGGGATTGCAGGCATGCGCCACCATGCCTGTAATATTTGGACATACAGTATGTGGCCTCCATTAGTACTCTTACCACAGACTTCATAAATATTAGTGAGTGAGCAATGATTTATAATGTATTTACTCTCAAACTTTGCCACAGTTAACAGGTTTCAAGCATCAATAGTTTAAAGTCTAGCTTATCTTTCTTTGTTTTCCTTTTTTCAATGAAGTGTCTCCACAACTCTATTTTCATATGTTACGTCAAAGAAGAAAGGTGCTTCGTGGAGAGGTGATAGTAGAAAAGGACGATTCAAATGATCCCTGCAAACACGATGCTTTTCCAGGGATTACTCGAGTCCAAGTTTTTTTGTTTTTGTTTTTGACACTGGGGATTGAACCCAGGGGCATTCTACCTCCGAGCTACACCCCCAGCCCTATTTTTTATTCTTTATTTTGAAACGGTCTCACTAAGTTGCAGAAGGCCTCACTAAGTAGCTGAGGCTGGCCCCGAACCCAGATCCTCCGGTCTCAGCCTCCCAAGTACTGAGATTACAAGTGTGTGCCACCACGCCTGGCTTGAGTCCAAGTTTTAATAACAAGAATAAACAACTTCCTCAAATACTGTGGGATGTATTTTTTTAATATAACTTGAGACACGTGGTGTTTGCTAATATTTGTCTTCATATTGTGCCAAGTCTGTTTTTACAAGAACTGTGCAAATATTATCAACTCCTGGGTAGGTGTTGATCATTTAGAAAACAACTGGGTGTATTACCTGGAAAAAAACTTTTGTTAGTTTTACTAAATTTTTTTGCAACATACGCTCAAGGCTTTTAAAATCAATACTTAGAAGTTAGTTTTAATAATTTAATATTATGTTACCTGCCAGTGACATATGATATTTGTAAGTGAAAATAAACATAAAATTATAATAACTTACTAAGAATATATTGGAACCCACAATCTATTTTTTAAGTCATAAGGTGGCATTTATGATTAATAACAATATTTGGAAGTATAAACATAGGTTGCTATGTAAGACTTTTGATGTAAAGTAACAGCATAAAAATATTTAAGTGTCAAAATTGGAAAAAATATACTTATATACTTTTTTTTGGTAATGTTAGGGATAGAACCAAGGGCCTCTTGCATGGTGGGTAAGCACTCTACCACTGAGCTACATCCCTAGCAGTCTTAGGAAAATATTCTTGGAAAATATTTCTAAACCATTGAAATTATTTATTAACCAAATTTGTGTTTATTTGATGAACCACTCAAAGACAGCTTTTTCAACTTTAAGGATTTTAAGAGGTTAGAAAAAATTCAAGTTATATACTTGGCCCTAGTGGTAAAAAAAAAATCATTATGATGTCTGATCATAGTGTTGTACTCAGGTCTTTGGCTGAGAAAGGCTGCTCTATATGAAATTATCTTATAAAAATCATGTTATGATAATCCCTTGTGGTACTTTCATAACTTAAAAGTTTCCAGGTATGATCTGAAACAGGCTCACTTGATTCTGAATTCCACTGAATCGTAAAATGTCTTGTAATAACAGATTCACTTGATTCTGAATTCCATTGAATAGCGAGAAGTCTCATAATGAAGCTTCTGTCCTTGTGTTTAATAAAAGGATATACCTAACATACCTCACTACTGCCTTACTTTCTAAGTAGGTCCTTTAAAAATTTTCCCTCCTACATCCAAGCATGCTGATTTACTGACTGAGTTCAGAGAGAATAAGTGTGCGACATTGACAGAAAAGGAACATCCTGCCTACTGTAGATATCCAGGTGTAGTTTGACTTTTAATTGTTCTGTATTGTTTACATTTACAATCACATGTAACATTACACTTTCAAAACTGCTTAATGTGTTACTGTCTGCTTTACATATTTTTTCATGTAGAATTTGGAGTTCAGATAGTTTTGCAAGCTATAACTTGGTTTTTTAAAGGTGCTATTTCTTTTTTACATTACATTTTAATGTTCTCTCTGCAGCTGAATATTATGAGCAATATGTATTAGGTTACTAATTCTCCAAATGATACTGTTTGTTCTACTCTTATACTACGTGATCAGTTTTCAATTTTTATATGAAAGAATTTTTCAGGGAATTTCCCCTTTTGGTAACATACTATAAGAAATTTACATATTTATTTTACTAAATGCTTGTCTTGTGAAAAGTATTTTAAATCATATTTCAAAAATTTGCATTAATTCAATTTGTAATTCCCCAAACAGCTGTAATACTCTTCCCTCACATTGTGGAATATCTTGAAGTAGGAACTGTGATTAACTTTAATAAAAGTGAAAACATATTAAATATTTGGTGACCTATGTTAATATATACTCAAAATATGTCTAAACTTTAGTTTGTTTTCTTCTATAGCTAATCAATTCTAAACTGTCATTTGTGTAGAAAATAAAGTGCTAAATAGCAGTTTGATTTTAAAAAGAAAAATATTTGAAATTCTTTTACTTTGTTTCCTGTGACTGCATCTCCTTTGAAATTTTTCCCAGTCATTGTAAATTTCAGTAGGCGAGTCAGGGCTTGAATGAAATAGAACTTAAATTCAATCTTGTAGACTTTGGCATTTGAAAAGCATATACCAAGAAATTTTGATATTAGCAACTTTCAATTGTATTTGGTGATATTTGCTAAAATTCTAGTTGTTTTTAGCTTCCTATAACTTTATTGCTTAATATGTTCTATAATGTATAAGCTTATCCAGAATATATACAGAACTTGAAAAACTTAACACTCAAACTATAACCCAATCAATAAATGGGCAAACTAGTGCTCGTTTCGGCAGCACATATACTAAAACTGGAACCAAACAGATTAGCATGGCCCTAGCGCAAGGATGACGCGCAAATTCGTGAAGCGTTCCATACTTTTCATGAATGCTGTGGAGAAAAACCTAGAGGTCCGGGGAGGCTCCGAGGTGGAGGAGGCCAGCCCTCCGGCGGTGCAGCAGCCCACGACCCTACCTCTCCCACTGTGGCCACCACACCTGAGCCGTGGGGGTCGAGCGGAGATAGGAATGCCACCAAAGCAGCCATGGCGACGGTGAGCCGAGTGTGAGGGCGGCGGGCCTGGGCCTTGGGGAGCTGGTGTGGGGGAACCGCGGGGCTCCAGGGGCCAGGCCGCCTTGTGTCTTGGTGGATGACCCGCGAAGCAGAGCCGCCCAAGGCGCCCGCTGGGTCGTGCGCTCCGAGACGGCAAGTCCTCGGTGGTGTGCATCGAAAAGCTGGCGCCGCCGAGCTCCTTTTGCAGCGCGTTCCACCAGGCCGCCTACAGCAAGCACCCATACCTCCAGCCCATCTCTGAAGTTCTACAGCAGCCGCGCAGGAAAGCTGTTCCCGGCCTGCCATGACAATGACAGAGCGACACTGCCAAGGCGTGGAGCCGCAGAACAAGCAGATGATTGAATGGACCCTCGGGGGCTGCCAGCCTCTGGCCCCAAGGGCCTGGGGCCACCAGAGGAGGAGACTCCCTACAGGGAAGTTTACATGGACACGTGGGTCGAGCCGAGGCAGCTGCTCGTGCGCCACCCCCACCGCCAGAAGCCACGGGAGAGCACGACGGAGACGCCCAGGCCAAGGAGAGAGCTGAGCGCGAGGGAGCGGCCGGTGTGCGACGCGCAGAAGTGCGGAACATCCAGGTGTTTGCATCGCAGGCGGGAGCCTCCGCGCTACCCTGGAGCACCCTCTGTCCACCGCTGGAACGAGCCAGGACTGCTTCCTGGAGTGTGCGCACCAGCACGAGGACCATGGCTCAGCCTACCGCACCGCCACCACGCGCGGGAACAGCGACTGCTGCGGGTGCTGTTGCGTGGCCCTCGGTGGCGCCGGGGCTGCCCAGGTGGCCATTAAGGGGACCCCTGGAACCGCCGCGTGTGAGGGCGCTGAGGGCAGCTGCAGCGGGGGACGCTGGCCCTCGCGGCTCCAGATGTTCTCAGTAACCACGACCAGGAGTTTGACTCCGAGGTCACCCGCCTGCCCCAGCCCCTCGGGTGCGGTCTGTCTCTGATGGAGTTGCTACGGGGCTCCCGGTGCTGAAGGACTGGGGCGTCCAGGTGCACCGCTACACGGCTTGGGGCGTGCGCGGACTCCATCGCACACTCCGGTGGCACGGTGAGGCGCCAGGGGGAGGTCACGCTCATCGGGGACGTCCGCAGCGCCGCTCTGAAGCGTGTCTGGGAGGACGCCATTTGCCCTGGTGACTGGGGCGGCCCCTGCAGCGCTCTCTCCGTCAACCTGCCCGCAAGGGGCTCCACGAGGGCACTGGCCGGCTCTTCCAGCTCCACCGCCTCCTGCATGATGCGTGGCCCCAGGCGGGAGATGACCGCCCCTTCTTCTGGCTCTTGGAGAATGTGGTGGCCATGGGCGTCAGTGACAAGAGGGACATCTCGCGATTCTCGAGTGCAACCCTATGATGATTGAGGCCAAAGACCTGTCAGCCTCACACAGGGCCCGCGGCTCTCGGGTAGGCAGCTTGGCATGAACAGGCCATCGGCATCCACTGAACGACGAGCTGGAGCTGCAGGGGTGTCTGGAGCGCGGCAGAAGAGCCAAGTTCAGCAGGGAGGACCATTGCTACCAGGTCAAACTCCTGAGCGGGGCAAAGCCAGCATTTCCCAGTCTTCAGGAATGAGAAAGAGGCCATCCATGGTGCACTGAAATGGAGAGGGTTTTTGGCTTCCCTGTCCACTGTAGTGACGTCTCCAACATGAGCTGCTGCGAGGCAGAGGTGCTGGGCTGGCGTGGAGCGTGCCAGTCATCTGCCACCTCTTCGCTCTGAGAAGGAATATTTTGCTTGTGTGTAAGGGACATGGGGGCAAACTGAGGTAGTGAAACAAAGTTAAAAAAAAAAACCACAAAACACAATAAAACACCAAGAACGTGAGGACGGAGAGAAGTATCAGCATCCAGAAGAGAAAAAGGAATTTAAAACAAAAACCACAGAGGAGGAAATCCCGGAGGCCTTGGCCTTGCGAAAAGGTTGGACATCAACTCCTGATTTTCCAATGTTAATCTTCAGTCCTATTTCAAAACAAAACAAAGCAAAATACCAAGTCCCCCCACCCCTCTTTTGTGGGGTCAAACCTTTTCTACTCTTTCCAGAGGGGTTTTCTGTTCGGGTTTTTGTTTCTTGCTGTGACTGAAACAAGAGGATTATTGCAGCAAAAATCAATAATCAATAAAAAATAGTAATCATACCTTGCAGAGGAAAGACAGGAGAGAGGAAAAAAGGAAATTCTATAGAAATCTATATTTGGGTATTTTTTTTTACTATATGTCTTTTTTTGTTGTCTTTAGCTTGATCAGATAGGAGCACAAGCGGGGACAGAAAAGAGACACACTCAGGTGTCAGAGCCCCTCCCAGCCCCCAGCTGTCTTACCAGCACCATTCCTGGTGGTGCGAAGCAGAACCCAACTAGCAGCAGGGAGACGGAACCACACACGACACTTTTCTACAGTATTTCAGGTGCCTACACACAGGAAACCTTGAAGAAATGCAGTTTCTAGAAGCCGCTGTTACCTCTTGTTTATAGTTTAGATTTTATATATATATATATATGGTACTGTTAACTACCGTAAAACCCAACTTCATAATGGTGCTTTATGTACTTTTCTTCATATTAAACTAGCAGCTCTATTACCCTTTAGGGCCCATGTCCTCACTTGAGGAGACATCGGAGTGCTTGGGGGAGGAAAACCTGTAAGAAGTGATGGAGACCAGGAAACAGGCCTTGGGAGTCCTGGAGTGGGGTCACGGTGAGAGTCTGGCTAGCCTGGGAGGCAGAAGCCACAAAGGCCAGAAGGGGCTCCGTTTCTGGCCTCTGTTCGAGACCATTCGGTCCTCTCAGTTCCTGGGTTACACGCACCTCCGTTGCCAGCCATTCTGCTCCCGTGCCAGCACCGCCTTCACCTTCCTTGGTTTGCTGCTGCAGGCATCTCCGGGCACACCATCGCCCCTGCCACACGGTGTCACAAGGCACAGCGCCAGGTCACTGAAGAAGGGTATGATGTTCCCTTCCCTGTCTCACCCTGAGCCACTTCTCGGGCCGCCTCGCGCCCGTGGATCCCTGCTCAGCCAGCACCTTGTGGCCTGACTGCCCTCCTCTCCAGTGACTAGGTGCTTTCCGGTCGGGGTGGCTCCCCTGGTTGCCCAGGGCTCCGCATGGGCCAGGCCTGTGGTGGCTCTGCAACCTCTGTAACCATTTCTTCCACTCCATCTTCACCGTGGTCCTCTGCACATCCCTGCAGCTCCCCTCTCTCCAAGGTCAGCGTCCCCACTGCAGTCGGCAATTTGCAGCATTACCCAGGTGTCATCATGCACATAATGGTGCTTTAAAACAGCGAGAGGAGTAAAAACATCAGCTTCTGCCTGGCCTTATGTGCAAAGGGTTTTAACCAAGGATGGAGAAAGGGATTCAGCTCAAAGACAGCTCGTGGTCTGGTGGGGTTCCCCTTTGGTTTTTAACAAGCTGACAGAGGAGATCAGGGAGTCACGTTCCTCTGCTTCTCCCTGCCCAAATGGGGGGTCAGCCAGGGTCGTGGGGATTGTGGGGAGCTGAGTGTGGAGTTCATCCAGACTCATGCAATAACTTGTGAATTTTTTTAAAAAAAAGGCTCCCTTGGCAAGATGACAGGGTCCAGTGTCTTCATTCCTGAGGGCTCCCTGAAGTGGGATCAGAAATTATCCAGAGTGTGGGAAAGTGACAGTTCAAAACCCACCTGGAGCAAATAAAAAAACATCAAAATGTAAAAAATAAATAAATGGGCAAACTAAACAGACATTTCTTAAAAGAAGAAATACACATGGCCAACAGATTCATGAAAAAGTGTTTAACATCTTAACAAGGGAAATGCAAATCAAAACTACACTGAAATTTCATCTCACTCCAGATAGAATAACATTCCTCAAGAAGACAAATAACAAATCTGAAGAGAGTGTGGGGAAAAAGGAACACACACTGTTGGTGGGATTGTGAATTAGTACAACCACTATAGAGATCTGTATGGAGGTTCCTGAGGATTAGGAATGGAACCACTATTTGACCCAGCTATACCACTCTTCAGTATTTATCCACAGGGATTAAAGTCAGCACACTATAATGATGCTTACACACCCATGTTTATCACAGCCCAATTCATAATAGCCAGGTTAGGGAACCAGCCAAGGTGTCTGTCAACAGCTTATGGGTAAAGAAAGTGTGTCAGATATACATGGTGGAGTTTACCTCATTATAAAGAATGAATTCATGTCATTTGCAGTAAAATAGATGGAACTGGAGAATATCCTGCTAAGTGAAATAAGCCATATGACTTACCTGTTCATTCACCTAAGCGCAGAACAGGCAACAATAGTAAAATCCAGCCAGGATTTATTTTGTTGTACTTCATTCAATGACCTGAAATAATGGACGTTATGACAGTCCAAGGATGTTTGTATAGAAGTGGTGTTGAGTAGAACTTTTAGTGTTGTCTTTTTTAAAAAAGCCTTCTCCCCAACACACGCACGCGCGCACACACACACACACACACACACACACGTTTTAGAGAGGAATACATTCAAGATCATGAGGAATGTATATGCTTCTGTTTTTGAGAACTATGCATGACAGAAAGTAATTATAATTTGCCTGGATGGTTTTAATTTAATCATAAGTTGACTAAAATAGGTTTGTGGCTAAATTAATGTGTTCAGAAGCTGGTTTTATTGAGTTAAATTTTAATTGAACTTTATTAAAACCTTTACAACAGAAATTAATCTTAAGAACTGAAGAAATGGAAATATTAATTTACATTAAGTGTATTCAAGAATAAAAATGAGTTAAACAATTTTAAGTCAAATAATGTGGATGTTTGAGCATCAAGTATTTTTTTAAAGCTGCAACTTTATTACTTGTATGTATTGCATTTTCTCCAAAATCTGGCATTACCTTTTGTTCCATTTCTGACATCAACATATATCAGGTAGTTTATATAAAACTGAATTTACAGCATTAAAATGTATTATATCTTTTTATAAGAATTAAAAATTTCAGAGGCTGAGACAAGAGGATCGTGGGTTTGAAGCCAGCTTCAGCAACTTGGCAAGGCTCTCAGTAACTTAGTGAGACCCTGTTTCTAAATTAAAAGAAAAATAGGGCTGGGGGTATAGCTCAGAGGTGGAATACCTCTGAGTTCAATCCCCAGCAGCCCCCTCACACAATAAAAAAGAATTAAAAATTCAGAAAGTTCAGAATTCCAGGATAGATTTTTTTGTAATAGAGGTGATACCGTCTGTAATAAATAATATGAAATAAAAATTATAGGTGGATAACAAAGGTGTGAACATAGGTTGTAAAATGGCTTTTCAAAAAAAAGTATTGTGAAAATATTGGCTATTTTATAAGTTGTATATTCATAGTTATGCCATGAAGCATGTTTGGCACTGGAAAATCCCTAATTATTTATTGTGCTTATATATCTTCTGGGTGAACATTCAGAGAAGAAAAGAAATCATAACTACATATATTTTAAAGTTTTGTGGAATTAAGGCTGTGTTTTAGTACCAATTCTAATCATTTAGTGAATGAAATGGATTATCTTAAAGCTTTAAGTATTTAGGGATAAAAAGTATATACGCAGCCCAGTAGTGGAGCATACAGCTAGCACGCGCAAAGCCCTGGTCAGTCCCCACCACCACAGAATACATTTCATATGTGCATATATGTGGATCTGCTTCATTTGCTCCTTGGGAAATACTAACAAATAAGCAATACCTTAGGATGTTATTATTGTTGTAGACTCTGATGACAGGTTTGACAGGTGTCCTCTCTCAGCCACATTCAGTGGTGAGAACTTGTGTCAGATTCGGGAGAAAGTCCTCCAAGTCCCATCTGTAAAGTGAAGGAAGAGTCGTCTGAGGAGCAAAAGATACGTCTATAAACACACAGCACAGGCATGCAGAGGGGAGACCCAACAGCGTTATTCGTTGTTAAGAACATCGTCACTTAATGATTTTATAACTGTTATAGGGCAGATAAAATATCTAAAATCATGCCAAACTCACTTGTTTCTTGGGCAGAATGTAGCATATGGAGAATAGCTTTAGCAAAATTTTCTTTTCCTCTATTTTTCTACTTTTATCAGTTTGTAAGTTTGTTTATATTTAACTATTTTCTTTATCTTGAATTAGAAGTAGAAGGCTATAATTTAATTTAGTAGATGAAAGGAGCTTCCTGTCAGTTGGTCCTTTAGGATATATATGGTGACCTGTTGGTCAGGATTTTCATTGTGAGTCTTTCAAATAAGGCAGAAGTGTGTTGAGAGGGTTTCCAGCCACCCTGCCCCTCTGGCCCCCACAGGGCTTACAGCAGAAGGAAGAGGGGGCTTCAATCCACTGATAGGAGTCCCAGGGTGTGTGACTACTGTCTACAACAGGAGACCCTTTTAGAGAATTCCATTGTCAGCAATTGTTAATCATTCACATGTGTGGTATTAATTGAAGAATATAGATGTTTTATGGGTTTCTCAAATGAGGACTTCCTTAATCAGAATATGATGCAATAATTTTGTTCAGAACTGCTTCATTAATCTGCCATCACTAGTAATTTTTATATCTTCCATAACTTTGTTTTCATTTGAAATTTTGAGTGTTTATGGTGTGGGTACCTTCATTTTCTTTTTGCCTACATGGATCTCGTATTATTCTAACAGCATTCGTTAGAGAGATCCTCTCTTCTCCCACCAAATGAAGTGTTGCCTATTGTATATATCAGGGCACTTTTCATTTTCAGGTTGCTTGGATGTGCACTCACCAGATGAGATGAGGGAAAGGGTCTCAGACACGTCGCACATGTAGGAGATTCGTATGCTTCCAGTCCCACACTTTCCTCTACTTTTATCTCCATATCTCTTCAAATACAAGCACAAATCTACTTTCACTCTGAAATTAAAATTATTTGGCAAAGAGGAAATAGGTAAAACTCTATTTGTGATTTACTCACTGGTGGTTTTTTTCTTGTAAGGGCCACCCTCAGTGGTAAATGACATATTTGGCCATTTATGAATTTAGAGAGGAAAGAGGGCCACCTATGTTCTAATTTTTGTTTTTACTTTTCTAAAGATTGCTTAGAAAAACCTTTACAGGGATATATAGCATTTTAATCTAGAACTAGCAATATGATAAAGATTTTTAAAATATAGCTTTACAGTTTAATTCCTTACATTTAAAAATCCCCAAGAAGCCAGGTGTGGTGTTATACACCTATAATCTCAGTACTTGGGAGGCTAAGACAGGAGAATCACAGGTTCAAAGCCAGCCTCAGTAACTTAGTGAGATCCTGTTTCAAAATAAAAAAGTAAAAAGGGCTGGGGGTATAGTTCAGAGGTAGAATGCCCCTGGATTCAATCCCCAGTACCACACACACACACAAATCTCTAAGATATATTGTCAATGGGGAATAAATAAGGGGAAAGAACAGTGTATATAAAATGTATATTTTAGTCAGGCCTGGTAGTACATGCCTGTATTCCCAGTACTTGTGAGGCTGAGACCGGAGGATTTCAGGTTTGTGGCCTGTCTCAGCAACTTAGCGAGGCCCTCAGCAACTTAGACCCTGTTTCCAAACAAAAAATAAAATAGGGCTGGGGTGAAGGTCAGAGGTACAATCCCCAGTACCACACCCACACACACAAAACAGATGTATGTTTTCTTTAAAAAATGGGAAGGAGAAAAACATGTATATACATAATATATGTATCAATATCTATAATATATAACATATGTATGTATACACACACATGATGTATATATATACATACTTGTATGAATATACTTATATGTCTATATATGCATGTGTAAAAAATCTGAAAAGGCAATAAAAAATGATAGCTTCCCACTGGGGGTAGGAGCAGTATTGGTCAGGTATGGAGGAAAAGTGGAGAGAAGATTTCTCCCTGTTGACACCACTTTAAACTTTCTAGTTTTTTGAACCATGTGAAAATATCCATATAGTATTTTTAAAGAGGGCGTGGCCAGTAATCAAATGCAGCAAGAAATCCAGTAAGGCAAGAACAGGAAGATGCCTCTTATATTTGTCAGTGATTGATCCAATTATAGACTTGTCTCGGTCAACATTGTTACTGCTGTAACCTAATAAACCAGACCACACACAACTTAGAGGAAGGAAAATTTATTTGCTCACAGTTCCGGAGATTTCAGAGTTTCAGTCCTTGTCAGGCTGAGTCTGCAGAGCTCAGGGCATGGCGGTGGGAAGCAGAGAGAGGGAGAGACCAAGGCTCTGGCTCTCACATCACAGAGGCTGGAAACAAGAAAGAGAACAAGGGGAGGAGGGACCTTATATAATCCCCAAGGCCACACCCCCAGGCTGCCCTCCTTAGCAACCAAGCCCTGCCTCCAACATAAGTGGCCTCCTCTCCATGAGGTCTCTGGGTACCTTCTAAATCCAAACCATTCCAAGACTGTATCAGAACAGATTCTCTGGAGTGGTAATGACAGAAGCACAATTACATGCAATGAACTGAAATGTGGATGAAAAGTGTTTTCCTATATATTACTGAGTTAGAAACCACCTCAAACCTAAAACAACCTAAAACACCTAAAACAACCATCATTTTGCTCTCCCTCACCATCCTCTGGTCAAGTCGAATTGGCCATGTGGGCAGGTGTCTTTGCTCCATGTGATGTCCTATGAGGCTGCAGTCATCTGGGGACTCAGCTGGGCTAGAAAGATCATGCATAAGGACTTCCATACGTGGCTGGCATTGATGCTGGCTGTCGTCTGGGGGCTCAGCTAGGGCTCTCAACTGGGTTACCCATACGTGGCCTTTCTGTGTGGCTCAGGCTTGTCCAGGGCAGGTGGGTTTTGCGGGGCTGTGTCCCAAGCAAAAGGGCGAAACTGTCCTTATAAATGCTAGCCCAGAACTGGCCCTACATCCCTTATGCTACATTCAATTGATTAGGTAGATCCAGGGCCAGCCTATGCTCAAAGGAAGGGGGAAATTAAGCCAAATATTTTCTTTTTTTTTTTTTTTGGTAGCACTAGGAATTGAACCCAGGAGCATTCTACATCTCAGCTATACCCCCAGCCCAATTTTATTTTTTATTTTGAAACAGGGTCTCACTAAGCCAACTCTTGGTGGGAAGAGTCATAAATAACTTGTAACATCTTTGGTCAATCACAAGAAGTAAGGAAGCCTTTGACAGAAATTAATTACAGCTAAAATGTCCACTGCACAACTCATTAGAAAAATGACCCTAGCTGAGAGAATTACAAATGCATATGATGGAAGTTTTGTGGGCATTCTACCTCCCTCCCCTCACCCCTTGTGAATCACAGTCAACCTCAGTACAGGCTGCTTAGTTCAAAACTTGGGAGCTTGGAAACTTGTCTTTGGTGAGTTCTGCTTTGGAATTATGCTCTCTGCTTACCTTCGGGAAAACTACAATAAGCAGCCACTGGCAATCTGCTACTGCATTTCTCTCAGAGTTGTGGATAATATCCTTTGCATGACCTATGTAATGATTGCTAAAGAAGATTTTTTTCAAATTCAAGAGCTAGGAAATCTTTATGGCCTGCAAAGAGTTGATATGATTGTTTCTTGTAGTCAACACTAAGCCTACAGCATATTGTATAGAGAAAGTCATAAAAAATTTTAGGTCAAATTTAATAATACTATAGGTTATGACCCCATAAATTTACATGTTAACTGCCTTGGGGGGGTCATTTTCTACACTCACTCTATTTTCCATAAGATTATTATCTATTTCTACTTTTTCAGTGTAATGTATGGTCCTTATAAATATAAAACCTTTTGCAAGATAAAATAGTTCATAAACACCAACAAAAATATTGTGATCACCGAGGAAGATAAACCCTTGCATTTATACTCAACGAATTAAATAACAGAGTTTGTAGGACAGAGGATATTGAATCTCTAAGCTCCTAAAGAAGTCTCAGAGTAGTTAGAAAGGGGATCCTGGAGGCCTCAAAGATACCTCATCTTCCCAAACTCTTGCATATAGTTTTCCTGTCCTGCAAATTCAGAATAAGAGGAAAGTTTTTTAAATCACTCAACTAATATTTCAAGGAAGCCTACAGTAGACAGCATAGTGAAGGGGTAAATACTGAATGTTTTCCTTCTGGTGGTAAGTGTTTCCACGATTAAATGCTCAATTCAACCTGACTAGTGAAGTGTAGGGTAGAGTATAAGAATGAGGAAGTAATTGTCATTATTCACAGATGATATTGCTTATGTAGAAACAGATAATTCAGAAGAATCTACATATAAACTTAGCACCAACAAGTGAATTTAGCAAGTTCACTGAATGCAAGGTTAATGCACCAAGTCTATTGCATTTTCTATATACTAGCAACAACCAAAGATGATATATAAAAATTACTATTTATTTTTTTTATTTTTTTAAGAGTAGAGAGAAATCTTTATTAAATGACAAACAATAAAAAACTAGCAAGTAAATTAGGCACAATTGCTGAAAGAGTACAGTTATAAACCACATCATAAGATTTCAGTGAACAATAGACAACATATAGAATGGTGATCCCATAACAATAATGGAACTGAAGTGTTGATGTCGATTATAAATGCGTAGCTAAAGAAGCAAAAACAAAACTCAGAGGGAAAAAAAAAGAAAATTCAGTGAAGGGATTAGAAGTTTTTGCTGATCTTCATAAACTCCTTTAAATCTTGAAACTATGGACCCAACACCTAAAGGTTTTCATTAATCAACTGCAATATTCTTGGTGCGTTATCTGCTCACAAGAGAACGACGAAGATGGAAACCAAGCAAACATCATGGATGCTGTCTGACAAGAGCGACAGCACCTCACACAGCGCCGCGGACAGGTCCCCAGGAGGGTCTCCACAAGGAGCCATTGTTCTCAGGAGGCGAGGGCTTCCGGGAGTTATGACCACTGCGAAAGTTCCCGCGGGAGGTGGAAACAGGGATACTGAGGATCCTGACACTGTCAATCACGCTGATGTGTGTGCTTCCATCGCAACCAAAGTAATTTTAAAAAGTAAAAATATGCCAGGCATGGTGGCACACGCTTGTAATTCCAGTACTTGGGAGGCTGAGACAGGAGGATCACAGGTTCGCAGCTAGCCTCAGCCACTCAGTGAGGCCCTCCGCAACCCAGTGAGACCCTGTTTCAAAATAAAGAATTAAAAAACAGCGCTGGGGGTGTAGCTCGGAGGTAGAGTGCCCCTGGTTTCAATTCCCAGTACCAAAAAATAAAAAGATAAAGTTTGAGACATGAAAAATGCAATGTACACTCATTCGTTATATAACATTTCATTTCCTGAAGTTTTTTGTGTGGTATGGAGATTAAACCAAGGGGCATTCTACGCCTGAGCCACATCCACATCCATATTTCAGTGGGTGCTACTGGAAATTGAACATAGAGTCATAATACCACTGAGCTACAACCCCAGGACTTTTTGTTGTTTTGTAACAGACTCTGGATAGGAAGCTGAGAGTCGTGTTATGACACTGAGGTTATTCTTGCAACTTTGATCCTCCTGCCTCAGACTTCCAAGGACCAAAATTAAATGTGTAACCATGCCACCCAGCTGCTGCAAAACTTTGGGCATTATAAAATAGTTTACATCAAGATTTCAATATTTTTTCAATTAGGACAATTTCTTTTCAATTGGAGTTCTCACGTGACTTTTAAAGCAATTTTGTGTGTGTGCATGTGTGTGTGTGTGTGTGTTACTGGGGATTGAAACCAGGAGCATTCCACCTCAGAGCTAAAACCCAGCTCTTTTGTTCCTTAAACAGGGTCTTGCTATGTTATGAGAGTCTCGCTATGTTGCTGAGGCTGTCATCAAACCTGCAATCCTCCTGTCTCAGACTCCCAAGTACTAGGATTACAGGCATGAACCACCTCACCCAGTTGGTATTATTAAAAATTTAAAAAAACTTTTAAATTTTTTTACCAAACTACAAGGATTTCTATTCAATGTTCATTCATATGTGTCTAAGGTCTACCTGTGGTGTGCATTATCATTATCATGGGTTTTTGAATGGATATGAAATAGATGATGGTATTTCTACATTTGATACATATATTCATACTGTCGTTGTGTTTGTTAATTGGGATTGAACCCAGGAGCATTCTACCTCTGGAGATACACCCTCATATAAATCTTATTTTGAAACAGGGTTTAACCAAGTTGCTGAGGGTGTTGCTAAGTTCCTCAGTGTGGCCTCAAACCTTCAATCCTCCTGGCTCATCCTCCCAAGAACTGACATTACAGGTGTGTACCACCCCACATGACCTACGTGTTATGTCAAAATGAGGTTTCTTGTGTCTTCAAATAAACATGGAACAATTGCAGGCAGAACTTATTTCTAACATTCACAGTGCTTTTCTCCATTGTGAGTCCTGAGTTTTCAAAAAGGCATAAACATTGCAGGCCTCAGCAGTTTTCATATTCATGTTTTAGCTCCAATGAGTTGCTCCATGCATTTAGAGGAAAGGCTTTACCATACTGTTTACACTCAAGGACTTTTCTCCATGTGAGTTTTTCTTTGCTTTCCAAGACTAATAGAAGAGCTAACACTTACCACACTATTTGTGCTGGTAGGGATTGTGTCCGGTATGAATTCTTTCATGACACTGAAGATACTGTGAAACACTGAAGTGCTTCCCACAGTGTTTACATTCAGAGAGGTTTTCTTCAGTATGACTTTTATGCTGTAGAAGGTTACTGTAAAATCTAAACTACAGTATTGGCACTGATAGGGTTTCTGTCCAGTATCAGTTCTTTCATGACATAGAAGATGATACTATGAAGTACTGAAGTGCTTCCCACAGTATTTACATTCATAGGGCTTTACTTCATTATGAATTTTTTCATGAACTTGAAAGCTACTTTGTTCAAAGGGTTTGTCTCCAGTATGAATTCTTTCATGAACTTGGAGGGAACTGGAGGAACTTAAGCACTTACCACACTGTGTGCACTGATGGAGTTTTCCTTCACTATGAGTTCTTCCATGCTTTTTCAAAGGCCTCTGAACAGTGAATGATTCACCACGTTGTTTACATTCAGAGGCTTTTTCTTCAGCATGAACTCTTTGATGCTTTCAAAGGTTACTGGAAAATCTAAACTTCTTTCCACACTGTTTGCACTGATAGGGTTTTAGTCCAGTATGAGTTCTTTCATGATGTCGAAGATACTGGGAACTACAGAAGTGCTTCCCACAGTGTTTACATTCATAAGGTTTTTCTCCAGTATGAGTTCTTTCATGACATTGAAGGTACTGGGAAGTACTTAAGTACTTCCCACAGTGTTTACATTCATAGGGTTTTTCTCCAGTATGAGTTCTTTTATGCACCTGAAGGCTACTTAAATGGTTAAAGGCTTTACCACATTGTTTGCATTCATAGGGTTTTACCCCAGTATGAATTCTTTCATGCACCTGAAAGTTACCTTGATAGGTAAAGGTTTTACCACATAGTTCACATTCAAAGGATTTTCTCCTTCTGTGTGTTCTTTCATGAACTCGGAGGGAATCGGACGAACTTAAGCATTTACCGCAATGTGTGCACTGTAAGGGTTTTCTTCACTATGAATTCTTTCATGGACTCGAAAGTAAGGATGACTTCTGAAGGCCTTTCCACATTGTTTACATTCATAGCGCTTCCTTCCCGCATGAGTTTCTTCATGCCTTGTGTTTCCTTCTGGAATTCTGTAGTGATCTTGGGTTTTCTTGTTTTTCCTATTGTTTCTTATAAAAGCCACATTCCTGAAGGTTTCCCACATCACATCTCTATAGAGATTCTTCTGGGAAGGATCTAGCAGAGCCCACTCCTCCTGGGTGAAGTTCACGGCCATTTCCTCAGAGGAAACCGAGTCCATTCCAGGCTCTCGGGGTCTCCACGCGAGCTCCCGCCACCTGAGGTCACAGTGATAGAAGGACTGAAGCACCAGGCGCCTCTCAGCAGCTGAGACGACATCCGGGAACACATAAAAATTACTATTTAAAATAGCAGTGACGCTGGGCATAGTGGTACACACCTGTAACCCCAGTACTTGGGAGGCTGAGACAGAAGGATCACAGGTTCAAGGACAGCCTCAGCAACTTAGCAAGACTCACAGCAACCTAGTGAGACCCTGTTCGAAACCAAAAATAAAGAGGGCTGGGGTGTAGATTGGAAGTAGAATGCTCCTGGATTCAGTCTCCAGTACCACAAAAAGAAAAGAAAGAAAATAGCAGTGAAACAATGGGATTCTACTCAGCCATAAAGAAAAACAAAATTATGTCATTTGCAGGAAAATGGATGGATCTAGAGAATATTATGCTAAGTGAGATCAGGCAGTCACAATAAATGAAGGGTCATATGTTCTCCCTCAATGTGGAAGCTAAGGAGAAATTGGGATACAAAAGGGACTCTAGACAAAGGAGGAGCAACCCCAGTGGAGGGATGGAGGGGCCTAAGTGAGGGAGGCAGCTGGGGGAGGGGGAGCGATGAAGGAAACACTGCAATGGAATGATGTACAACATCATCAATGCCCATCTCAATATCATGCACAGGGATGGGAAGGGAGCTGGGTGGGAGTTGGGGAAGCTCGCCCATGCTGTGTGCATGTTTCTCTATCACTCTGAACTTCATCATGATGTATGAGTACAATGAACCAACAAATAAATAAGTAAATCAATAAAACAGCAGTGAAAGTCACCCAGAAGTAAAGCTAACAAAAGATAGGTACAACTCTACACAGAAACTACAGAAACTAAATAAAATGGAGAAGTAGAATATAAATAAATAATAGAAATAAAATGTAATATGTTAATAGACTGAACAACTCAATATCATTAGGGCGATAATTCTCCCCTGATTGATCTACAGATTCAATGTAAATTCAATTAAAATCCCAGAAAGTTTTTTTATGTAGAAAATGATCAGATTCTAAAATTTATATCAAAGTGCATAGGGACAAGAAAAAATCAGTCTGTTTATTAGTAGACTTCTTTTTTTTGCTGTACCGGGGATTGAACCCAGGGGCGTTCTACCTCCGCGCTACGCCCCCGGCCCTATTTTTTATACTTTATTTTGAAACCGGGTCTCACGAAGTTGCGGAGGGCCTCACTAAGTGGAGAGAGAAAGAGAGAGAGAGACAGGGAGAGAGAGAGAGAGAGAGCTGAGGCTGGCCGCGAACTGGGATCCCAAAGTACTGGGATTACAAGCGTGTGCCACCACGCCCAGCATTTAGTAGACTTCTTTAGTAAATGCCTAGGCAAGCCACAGCCTGGAAGAATATATTTACACATATCTGACAAAGGACTCCCATCTAAAATAATCCACTGAGAAAAAGATGATAGCAGGCGCTTCACAAAAGAGCTTATCCCGATGTTTAATAAGCATATGAAAATGTCCAAAAATCATTATCAGAGAGATGCAAGCTAAAACTGTGAGCTATAATACACTAAAATGACTAAAGTTAAAATTCACCATGAGGTTGTGGGTAATGAATGAGGGGCGGGCATTTTTGAGCTGGGTATGAAAGAACAGTTAGGACAGTGACAGGAAATGAGGGGCAGGAAGGTAATCTTGGCAATGGGGACAGTCTGAGAAAAACCATAGGCGGGAAAAATACAGAAAGAGGACAGGGAGGAAGGAGGGTTCACCTGGCACCAAAGGCAGTGTGTATGAGAGACAGCAGGAAAGCCGGAGGGTGGAGACGGGGGTCTGGATCACACCAGCCAGAGCCTAATGACTGGAGGACAGGAAGTTTTAGAAGAATGGGGCAGGGGTTCATGCCACAAATAAAGTGGGCCAGAGAAGGCCTTGTGCTATCAGAATTAAAGGGTAGTCATAGAGCCAGGCGTTGTGGCGCACGCTTGTAATCTCAGTACTGGGAGGCTGAGACAGGAGGATCACAGGTTCAAGGCTATCCTCAGCAACTTAGTAAGACACTGTTTCAAAATAAAAGATAAAATAGGGCTGGGGGTGTAGCTCAGAGGTAGAATGACCCTGGATTCAATCCCCAGTAAACCCCCCCCCCAAAAGTAGTCCTAGCTATAAGAAAGACTGCAGAAATTGAAAGGGTCATTGCAAAATGAGAGTTAGCATTCAGGTGTGTAATAGGGATTTGTAGTCGTCTCCTAAATCTGTTCTCTACTTTTATGGTAATTGAACCTTCCAGTTTTAAGTTGGCACTGAGAACAAACATCTTTTCCGTCTCTTTTATAGCGAGACATGGCTGTGTGACTGAGATCTAGCTAATGGAATGTGAGTAGAGGTGACAGATGTAACTTCCAGTAACCAGGCTCTTATTGGAATGTGGATGTGGTGGCAGCAATCCATCTTGGAACATGAGAGCTGCTGGAACTCCCTTCGACTAACGACTAGCAGAGCAATGGGATAAAGGAGCATGGGTCTCTAGGTCCGGAAAATAGACACAGGCTGCTGGATGCAGCTGTGTGGGTGGGTGTACACTGCACCAACACAGGGGCGCCATGCCCACAGACCACAGTGTGAGTCAGGCCCACAGTTATGTAGTGTGTACCCTGCTCTGCCACACACACTACCGCAGAGCCACCTGTGCAGGTGGGATCTGTTGAAGGAGAAAGGCTGGAAAGCTTACACTTGGATGTTTAAACTCGTATTATTTTGTATCTCAGTTACAGCTTCTGACCCCATATTACAAGTAATACAAGTTCTATATCAGAGATAGTGTCTTGGGTGTTTTAATATCCTGTAGCCAAAAAAAAAGGAAGTCAGAAGGAGTAGCAATAAGGTGAAATGAATTTAGGATTTTTTTTCTGTGTGTGTGTGTGTGTGTGTGTGTGTGTGTGTGTGTTACTGGAGATTGAACCTAGGAGCATTTTACCTCTGAGCTACACCCCCAGCCCTATTTTGTTTTATTTTGAAACAGGGTTTAAGTTGAGGAGGGCCTCATTAAGTTGCTGAGGCTGGCCACGAACCTGCAATCCTCCTGTCTCAGCCTCCCAAGTACTGGGATTACAGGTGTGGGACACCATGCCTGGCAGAATTTAGTATTTCCTGAGTGAATGTTATATGTGGGAAATATAAAGAAAGGAAAGTTCCTGCCCTCCAGGAACTTGAGGGAGAAAAAGCACATTTGTACCAATAAATGAGGGCTTAGGGATTCTAACCCTTAAGAATTTTATAATCTAGTAAAAAAAAGTATATTTATACTAATAATTTTTTTTCTGGTACTGGGGATTGAACCCAGGGGCATTCTACCTCTGAGCTACATTCCCAGCCTTTATTTTTTCTTTTTTTGAAACAGGGTCTTGCTAGGTTGCTAAGAGTCTCACTGCATTGGTGAGGCTGGTCTTGAACCTGCGATCCTCCTGTCTCAGCCTTCTAAGTACTGAGAATACAGGCATGGCTGCCTGTCACTAATAATTTCATTTCATTTATAATTTTTGAGTGTGTGTGCTGGGGATCGAACCCAGGGCCCCATGCATGCTAAGCTCATGCTATACCACTGTGCTACACCCCAGCTCTATACCAGTAATTTTCATGCACAGGAGTGAAATAAAGCTCTAGAGGCAATAATTTAGTAAGAAGAAGACATTTATACTGATAATGTTCACATACAGCAGGAAAGTGAGTGCTGATAGTGAGGCATTCCTGATATTAAGCAGAATATAACTAGCCAGCCTCCAGTTTCCAAATCGCAGCATTTGTCAGTTTTCCCTTAAGATATCCTTAAGTTATGGGATATAGTACTACTTTTTCTATTTCACTGCCCTAAGACATCTGACTTCTGCAGCACATAAGCAGTTTGCCTCCTGTATTTTAAAGAGTTGTTGCTTTATTTTTCCAGAAATGAAAAAGAAAAATCAATACATTTTTATTTGCACAGAAAATGAAAACATACTTGGCCTCAGAGGAACAAAACACTTAATATATTTTACAACGTTCTCTAAATATTGCTCTAGAGAAGTTTATATTTATGGGTAGTCTGAATGTGACCTTTAAAATACGTTGTTTTTGTAGTTTTGTTCTAAACAGACTGATAATAATAATATCCTATAAAAGAAAATGCATTTGGAAAAAATAATGTGTGTGGGTGTCCTGTTTATGTGTGAGGACCAACTATAAATCTTTTCTCAATATTTAAGACCATTCTTATTGCAACAGCAATTTACTATTAAAACCCAATGCAAATACAAAAAAACCCCCACAAAAACAAACTCAGTGTGACTATTTTTTTTTAGTGAGGACTTACTATAAGAAGCAGTCTGCTGAGCGCTGTGAAGGTGTGGCTTAGAAGACAAATTTTATGTTCTGTTGCAGTGGGTCACTGGCCAAACGAAAACATAGGTGTAAATACATAAATAGCCAAGAAATACATTGTGTTAAGTAGAGCCCCACAGGCTTGGGGTATGTAGGGAGGAGAAGACAGATTCTTTTTTTTGGGGGGGGGCTGCTGGGGATTGAACCCAGGGGCATTCTACCTCCAAGCTACACTCCTAGCCCACAATAATAATAATAATGCTTTATTATTATTATTTGTTTTGAGACAGGGTCTCGCTAAGTTGCTGAGAGCCTCACTACATTGTGGATGCTGTCCTCGAACCTGTGATCCTCCTGTCTCAGCTTCCCAAGTACTAGGATTACAGGTGTGTGCCTTCATGCCCGGCTGGGAAGACGAATTCTTACTGGGTGGAACTCAAGGGCTTCATTGGAGGGATGGTTATTAAAGGATTGGTAACATTTCATGCACAGTGAGAAAGGAGTTTGGGGCTGGGGCAGGTTTGGGAAGAGCAGATAGTGCGAGCCAATTCCAACAAAGACAAGGAGCTCATAAGACAATTAAAAAAAATAAAGAGGGTTCACATCATGGGCCATGGAATGAAAAGCAAGACTGAAAGAACACAATGTGTGGATTCTTGTCTCCCAAAGAGGCATGGTTTGTATTCAGCAGGCAACAAAGGCTGTCAGAGTGTTTTTATTTGTTTGTTTGTTTGTTTGTTTTTTGCAGTACCGGGGATTGAACCCAGGGGCGTTCTACCTCCGCGCTACACCCTCAGCCCTATTTTTTATACTTTATTTTGAAACCAGGTCTCACGAAGTTGCGGAGGACCTTACTAAGTAGAGAGAGAGAGACAGAGAAAGAGAGAGAGAGAGAGAGAGAGAGAGAGCTGAGGCTGGCTGTGAACCCGGATCCTCCGGTCTCCGCCTCCCAAAGCACTGGGATTACAATCGTGCGCCACCACGCCCGGCTCCGTCAGAGCGTTTTAAACATGGCCTTCTCTGACTGCCCTAGAGAGAGCAGCCATCTTCCCGCCACTGCATTCTATGCCCACTGAATGTTTTCATAACACCTAACAAAACTCATATCCTGATAGTTTATGTTTCCTACTATATAGAATGGAGACTCCATGAGGGCAGGCCTATTGGTCTTTCTAATCTTTTCTTTCGTTATTCCACCCCCAACATACAGAACAGCTTGGAGAGAGGTGTTGAAATATCTCTTGAGGGACTGGGGGTGTAGCTCAGTGGTAGAGTGCTTGCCTAGAATGCACAAGGCCCTGTGTTCAATCCCCAGAACCATGCACACACGTGTAAAGAAAGAAACATGGAGCTGGGTGTGGTGGCGCATGCCTGTAATCCCGGTACTTGGGAGGCTGAGACAGGAAGATTGCAGGTTTGAGGCCAGCCTCAGCAATGTAGCAAGACTCTTAGCAACCTAGTGAGACCATGTTTCTAAATAAAAGTAAATAAATAAAATAGGGCTGAGGGTATAGCTTGAAGGTAGAATGCTCCTGGGTTCAACCCCTAGCACCCCCCCCACACACATTAAAAAATAAATAAAAGAGAGAAAGAAATATTGAATGAGTGAATAAACTAGTTCTATCAACAGAAGATTGTATTCTGGGAGTGTGTACTAGATATTCCCATTGTTGGTGCTTGCTTATAGCCTGGCATCTGATGTGTCTACAGTGCAGCAACCTGTTAGAAATTTCTGGTAAACTGTTTTTTTTTTTTTTTTTGCGGTACCGGGGATTGAACCCAGGGGCGTTATACCTCCGCGCTTCACCCCCGGACCTATTTTTTATAGTTTATTTTGAAACGGGGTCTCACGAAGTTGCGGAGGGCCTCACTAGGGAGAGAGAGAGACAGAGAGAGAGAGAGACAGAGAGAGAGAGAGAAAGAGAGAGAGAGAGCTGAGGCTGGCCGCGAACCCGGATCCTCCGGTCTCCGCCTCCCAAAGTACTGGGATTACAAGCGTGCGCAACCACGCCCGGCTGGTAAACTGTTTATAAATTGTAACTGGTAACAGAATGAAAAGCCTAGTCTCAACACGTCTGGTCTCTGAAATACTTTATTTAGTGACCATGCCACTCCTCTCCGTTCTAGCAACCCAAAAGCCCTTGAGGTGTGGGTTAGGTTAGCGAGTGTTCTTGGCACGGATTTCCGAAACAGTTCTAAGATGCAGAATTTGCTCAATTGATCATTAACAGCGAGGTGCCAACACTGTAAAGATGGAAGGTTGTACCTGCTCTCAAGGGGCTTACGGTCTGTTTTTTTTAAGTCAACCTGCAATTAAAAGTTGGCATGGTGAGGACTCTGTGAGTAGGTTACTGGGGCACAGAAGGGGGTAACTAACTCAGGAAGGGCTTCGCAGAGGAGGGCAGGCTGCAGCTGAGTCTCTCTCTCTCTCTCTTTTTTTTTGGTACTTGGGATTGAACACAGGGGTATTCTACCTCCAAGCTACACCCCCAGCCCTCCTCGTCCTCCTCCTCCTTTTTTTTTTTTTTTGAAACAGGGTCTCACTAAGTTGCTGAGGGTCTCACTAGGTTGCTGAGGTTGGCCTTGAACCTGCGATCCTCCTGTCTCAGCTTCCCAAGTACTGGGATGACAAGTGTGCACCGCCACACCTGGCTAAGTCTTGAAGGACTATGTGGATTTTACTTGGGTGTTGGATGTGCCGGGCAGAGGCAGCTGCAGCCTGAGCAAAGGCAGACAGTTCTGAAGGAGTTAGATGTAGGAAAGCGTGACGATTTGAATGTCTGTGTCTCTCTAAAATCCATATGGAGCCGGGCGTGGTGGCGCATGCTTGTAATCCCAGTACTTTGGGAGGCGGAGACCGGAGGATCCGGGTTCGTGG
>PVJS01020833.1:0-32180 GCA_004027185.1 Glis glis
TTGAACGCAGGGGCGTTCTACCTCCACGCTACGCCCCCGGCCCTATTTTTTATACTTTATTTTTTTTAAACCGGGTCTCACAAAGTTGCGGAGGGCCTCACTAAGTAGAGAGAGAGAGAGAGGCAGGGAGCGAGAGAGAAAGAGAGAGAGAGCGAGCTGAGGCTAGCCGCGAACCCAGATCCTCCGGTCTCCGGAGGATTACAAGCGTGTGCCACCACGCCTGGCTGAACCTAAGGTGTTTTACCTCCAACCTATACTACCAGCCGTGTGTGTGTGTGTGTGTGTGTGTGTGTGTGTGTGTGTGTGTCTGGTACTAGGGATTGAACCCAAACTGGACGTGGTACATGCTTGTAATCCCAGTACTTGGGAGGCTGAGACAGGAGGATCACAAGACCTGTTTCCAAACTTGGAGGTACAATGCCTCTGGGTTCAATCCCCTGTACTGATGAGGTAGAATATAAGAGATAAAAACTTTAGGTAGAAAGTCTCCACCCTTAATCACAATGACCCCTCTCCCTACCTGAAATCCCTGAGATGCTTAGTGTAAACAAAGGACAAAGGTCAGACACCAGCCAGCCACCACCCTTCGGTTGCCAGGGAACCTGAAGATTAAGAGGAAGTCCAGACCTTCACTGTGCGACCGCACCTATCTCCTTATGGGGGTTCTATAAAAGAACTGAGAAAGCAACAAAGGCTCTCTTGCTTGGACACATGTGTGCAGAGAGACTTGGTCTCCCCCTCTTGAGATGGCCCACGTCTCCCTGACCGTGTATCCCCACCTTTCTTGAATTAAACCTTTGCCTTTTCTCTGACAGCACCTGTTGAAATTCTTTTCACCACGGAGGCCAAGAACCCACAGAATTATCGTGTCTTCCTTTGACAGTACCAAAAAAAAGGGGGGGATTGAACCCAGGGGCATTCTGCCTCCAAGCTATACCCCCAGTCCTATTTTATTTTTTGTTTTGAAACAGGGTCTCCCTGGGAGTACAGGTATGTGCCACCACGTCCAACTCAACTTTCAATTTTCTTTTTTTTTTTTTTTGCGGTACCGGGGATCGAACCCAGGGGCATTCTACCTCCAAGCTACACCCCCAGCCCTATTTTTATTCTTTATTTCGAAACAGGGCCCCACTAAGTTGCGGAGGGCCTCACTAAATAGCTGAGGCTGGCCGCAAACCCGGATCCTCCTGTCTCAGTCTCCCAAGTTCTGAGATTACAAGTGTGCACCACCATGCCCTGCTCAGCTTTCAATTTCTGATAAGAAAGTTACCTTTCTTTTGGTATGGGGAAGATGTCTTTCAGGTGGATTTTTTATTTTTTGGTACTGGGGATTGAACCCAGAGGCATTCTACCTCCAAGCTACAGCTACACCCCCAGCCCAATTTTATTTTCTATTTGGAAATAGGGTCTTTCTAGGTTGCGGAGAGCCTTGATAAATTGCTGAGGCTGGCTTTGAACCTGCGATCCTCCTCTCTCAGTATCCCAAGTACTGGGATTACAAGTGTGTGCCACCACACCCAGTGCAGGTGGAAATTTTATCTCCTGCTTTTAAGAAATAAATCCAAGCCGGGCGTGGTGGCACACGCTTGTAATCCCAGTACTTGGGAGGCTGAGACCAGAGGATCCGGGTCCGCAGCCAACCTCAGCTACTTAGTGAGGCCCTCCGCAACTTAGTGAGACCCTGTTTCAAAATAAAGAATAAAAAATAGGGCTGGGGTGTAGCTCGGAGGTAGAATGCCCCTGGGTTCAATCCGGGGTACTGCCAAAAAAAAAAAAAGTCAGAGGTAGAAGAAATAAGAAATAGGTATAAAACAGATAAAGAGGTAAGGCAAGAGGTACTATAACTTTATTTTATTTTATTTTATTTTTTTTACAATCTACCTCCGTGCTTTCCTAACCTCATAGCATTCTACCTCCGTACTACACCCCCAGCCCTATTTTTTTATTATTTATTTTGAAACCGGGTCTCACGAAGTTGCGGAGGGCCTCACTAGGTAGAGAGATAGAGAGAGACAGGGAGAGAGAGAGAGAGAGCTGAGGCTGATCGCGAACCCGGATCCTCCGGTCTCCGCCTCCCCAAGTACTGGGATTACAAGCGTGCGCCACCACGCCCGGCGGGACTATAACTTTAAATCTAAAAATTCCATGATCACCCTCACCTTCACTCTGAAGGCCTGTTTTCCTCCAGGCTCCTGCTGAAATTCTTTCCTGTCACATGCACCAAGGACCCCGCTGATCCTGAGTTGTGTTCCCCTCTCCCCCACTGTGAACTAGTCCAGACTGTTCACAGAGTCAACCCTTCTTCTGTGACACTTCCATCAACAACAGCAAACTATACAAAATTCTTTTTCCTGCTGTACTGGGGATTGAACCCAGGGCCTGACTCATGCTAGCCGAGCTCTCTACCACTGAGCACTTTTTTAAAATTTGAAATAAGGTCTCTAAGTTGCTGAGGCTGGTCTGGAACTGACTCTTGTCTGGCAGGTTGTGCTCTGGGTGGGCTCTGCAGGATCCTGCAGGAGAGGCCCTATCCACTCCTCACAAGCCCCGCCCCGGAAGGACACGCCCCGTAATAGACCCCGCCCCCGAATGACCTTTCCCTGACTTGCCCCGCCTTCTCACTCTCCAGGCTCCGCCCCTTGTGGCAAGCCGGTGCCGGTGTCGTCATCCAGGAGAACTCGCCTCTTCCGGTTCGGGATGTCACGGTGGCTCCCGGCCCGCCCTCCCGGCCTCGTCTCTTCCGGTGTCAGTCTGGAGTGGCAACGCCAGCAGGCGACCTAGGCCACTCAGGACTCTGTCACGGCCGCGCCCTGTCTCTCCTTCCGGCCCCAGGCTGTCATGGCGGCGCCCTGAGTCAGGGCGGCGCCCCTTCCGGGCCCAGCCTGCTCGGCTGCTCAGGCGCTTCCTATTCCCGGGCTACCATGGCGGCGATCCGGCTCACCGGAAGTAGCACATCGGAAGTGAGGCGGTGCCTCTGCCCGGAAGCGAGCGCAGCGCTGGGAAAGATGGCGGCGGTGGGCAGCGCGGTGCCCTGCGGGGCCCGGTCTTGCGGGGCCCGGCCGGGCGGGCAGGCCAAGCCCGGGCTGCAGCCGCGTGCGCTCCTTGCCGCCGGGCCGGCCCTCATAGCGAGCGGCGATGAGCTGGTGGCCGCCGTGTGGCCGTACCGGCGGCTGACTCTGCTGCGGCGCCTCACCGTGCTGCCGTTCGCGGGGCTGCTCTACCCAGCGTGGCTGGGCGCCGCGGCTGCCGGCTTCTGGGGCTGGGGCAGCACCTGGGCTCAGGTCCCCGAGGCCGCGCTGCTCGTGCTCGCCACCATCTGCCTCGCGCACGCGCTCACCATCCTCTCGGGGCATTGGTCCGTGCACGCGCACTGCGCGCTCACCTGCACCCCGGTAAGTGCGCGCGCACGAGCCCGACCTTTGTCACTGTGGGGCCGCGCTGCAGGTTCCCTCCGCAGCGGTCTTGTCGGTCCCCGGCCCATCCGGATCCTCCCAACTGCTAGGACCGAAGCCCCCACCGGCGCCCTCTACCCTTTGGCTCAGGAGATCCTGACCCGCTGCTGATTTTGCAGTGCGATCGTAGTGTGGGGCTGCCTGGTTTTTCTGAAATTCCTTGAGTCATTTAGATTCAGCAAGGTAATACCTGTAGATGACTTAGCGCAGGGCCCAGCATATGCTGCTGTTTAAGACGTGTTAATGCTAGCTCCTACACAGGCGAGGACGCTGTTGTTTCCCTGGAAACAGTCCTAGCTTCCTTCTGGAATATCTTCTTCCTTTGTATTAGGAGTGAGGTTGAACCTGTGGGATGGGTTCCCTCTATCTATAAAGCCTGGTGCTAGAATCAAGTTTGGCTGTCCACCGTTCAGTCTCCGTCCCAAGCTAGAGCCAGTGGAGGTAAAAATACAGTTATTGGCAGTGTTTAAGATGAGCAGGAGCTGTCTTTGAGTAAGCAGCTCAACAGCTTGCAGTCTCATGACTTCCGGCTATAAGATAGGGGTGGTGATGGTAAGGATTGATCAGGATGGAGCGTAAGGTAGTGTGTGTGACCCTCAGTCCAGAGTTATAAGTGGATGAGTGATGCTACAGGAGGCGGTGACCATGACCTGCCCCAGATTGGCTCTTGACAGCCAGTGACTGCAACCATCAACCTTCTAGGCCTGCCTCAAAAGACACCCACAGCTTGAAGCTCTGGGAATTGAGGTCTGCCTCCCCTCTAGTCCCAGGTGTGTGTTGGTGTGGAAAAGAGGGGAAGAGGACCAGAAGAGACAGCCCCCTCTCCCCCCATCTCTGGATGTGCATTGACTCCAATAAGACTGATCCCAGGGGAGGCTTTGGTTGGTACAATGAAAGACTCCCAACAAGGGACAAATAAAGGAAGGGGAGTTCGTATGTTACTGGGGATTGACATTCTACCTCTTAGCTACACCCCCAGCCCAATTTAATTTTTTTGTTTTGACACGGGGTCCTACTAGGTTGCTGAAAGTCTCACTACTTGCTGAGGCTGTCCACAAACCTGCAATCCTCCTGTCTCAGCCCCCCAAGTCCCAAGTACTGGGATTACAGTCCTGCGCGCCACCACTCCAGGCTTCCAGCTGCCCTTTTGCCTGCAGCTAAAACAATGTAACTGTGAACTTCCTCTCTAGGGAAGAACTGGAAGGAACTAAGCAGCCATGAGGTTAGGAAAACAGACCTGGGTTTGCATCACATTTCACATGGGTGATTCTGCCCTCTGGGTTTCGGTTTCCCCCTTCTGTAAAGTGAGAACCGTAACACCTGCCTCCAGGTGCCCTTGTGAGAAGAGGCTGAGATGACATCTGCAGAATGCCTGCCAAGGGCCAGCACTGTGTATAGCGCCTTGTACTTTTCTTCCACAGCGTTACCGGAGCTCATAGTTATCTATCTGTTGCTATTTTCCGCCTGCTTCGGTGGCCCATGCACTCTTTCAGTGACAGCACTTTGTTAGGAGACTGTCCTCCTCTTGCCCGCCACCTCCACCCCCAGTCATCATAGGGTCTAGCAGAGCAGCTATGGAGTGAATACAGCTCTCAGGATCGAGGGAGCAGTTCCTTCCTGTGTCTTAGGTAAATAGCAATGAACAAAATAGGCAAAATCAACTGCCTTGGTGGCATTAGTGGGAGAGAGCTAATTCTCAGAAGATGGTGCTAGAGGAAGATAACATTGAGAGGCATGCCTATAATCCCCGCTACTTGGGAGGCTGAGGCAGGAGGAGGATCGCAAATTCAAGGGCAGCCTGGGCAACTTAGCATGACCCTATCTCAAAAGTAATGGCTAGGCATGATGGCGCACGCCTGTAATCTTAGTACATGGGAAGCTGAGACAGGAGGATTGCAAGTTTGAGGACAGCTCCAGCAAGTAGCAAGATTCAGAGATCTAGCAAGACCCTGTTTCAAAAACAAAAAATAGGCCGGGCCTGGTGGTACACAGTTGTAATCCTAGTACTTGGGAGGCTGAGACAGGAGGATTGCAGGTTCAAGGACAGCCTCAGCAATTTAGTGAGGCTCTCAGCAACCTAGTGAGACCCTGTTTCCAAATAAGAAATAAAATTGGTCTGGGCATGTAGCTCAGAGGTAGAATACCTCTGGGTTCAATTCCCAGCACCACAAAAAAAATAAAATAGGGCAGGGGGTGTAGTTCAGAGGTAGAATGCCCCTGCGTTCGATCCCCAGTACCACAATAAATAGATTAAGTAAGTAATGAGAAAGGGGCTGGGGATGTAGGTCAATGGTGAGCACTTGCCTAGCATGTGCGAGGCCCTAGATTCCATTCCCAGCACCACAAAAAGAGAGAAGCCGGGCGTGGTGGCGCACGCTTGTAATCCCAGTACTTGGGAGGCTGAGACAGGAGGATCGCAGGTTCGTGGCCAGCTTCAGCTACTTAGTGAGGCCCTCCGCAACTTAATGAGACCCTATTTCAAAATAAGTAAAATAGGGCTGGGGGTGCAGCTCAGAGGTAGAATGCCCCTGGGTTCAATCTCCAGTACCAAAAAACAAACAAAAAAAACAAGATAACATTGAGATGAGCATGGGGACATTGCCAGGAAACTTCAGATGGGGTAGCCAGGGGAGGACTCCTGAGAAGGTGACATCTAAGCAAAGGCCTGAAGGCATCAAGGGAACCATCTGTACAAACACATGTTCCCTGCAGAGGAAATGGCACATACCGACGTCCTCAACTCAGACCAGACAAGCCTCCTGTGTTACAGCACACACACAGCAAGGGCCGAGTAGGAGCAGGCGGGCTGTGGCAAGGGCATGGCTCGTGTGAACTAAGGATGTACGAGGTGCCTGCTGTCGTTCTTTCCATTGAACCCTGGGTTTGGGTGCTGTCTATGACCCAGCTTTATGATACAGAACTAGGGGCACAGTGAGGTGGTGTCCCTTGTCCCGGTGACAGACCGGCAAGTAGACAAGCCAGCACCAGAGCCCAGTGGCATCTTCGGAATGTGCCTATTGGAGCTGTGGTGCCCAGCCCAGCCCTGGGGTTGAGGAGGACTCAGTGGCCATGCTTTTCTCTGACAGGAGTATGACCCCAGCAAGGCGACCTTCGTGAAGGTGGTGCCGACCCCCAACAATGGCTCCACGGAGCTCGTGGCCCTGCACCGCGATGAGGTAGGGACAGCCTGCCAGGCTGCCCGGAGTGGGGGCTCTGGTGGGCCTACTAGATGCCGATACCCCTCAGGTCAGGGGCCTCTGCCACCAACAGGCCTTCTGCTGCAGGGCGAAGATGGGCTCGAGGTGCTGTCCTTTGAGTTCCAGAAGATCAAGTATTCCTACGATGCCCTGGAGAAGAAGCAGTTCCTGCCTGTGGCCTTTCCCATCGGGCACGCCTTCTCCTACTACCAGAGCAACAGAGGGTTTCAGGAAGACACGGAGATCCGAGCAGCTGAGAAGAAATTTGGGAGCAACAAGTAAGTCCCTGGCTTCCTTGTGACCCCTTTGGCATTTCTGTCCTGCTCTGCTCCCATTCGGGATGCCCAGGAAGTGGGACGAGGAGTCTGCCTTGAGTCAAACATGCCTGGTGCGCGTGGCACCTCTGAGGTGCTCTGCTCTAGCCTTCTCCAAACTTGTCTGTCGACAGGAACCACCTGAGGGTCTAGAACCGGGAGCCTTCCTCTCCTGTGAGATCCCAAGTGTGCGCCTTCTCACGGGAACCTGGCCTGGGGCCTTTCCTCAGCAACAGTTGGCTTTCTGTCCTTATTTTGTTGTTCTTGCAATGTCATTCTTCATTTTAAATTCTCCTTAAACTTGTGTCCCTAGTGGCACACACCTATAATCCCAGCTCCTTGGGAGGCCAAGGCAAGAGGATTTGTGAATTCAAGGCCAGCCTAGGAAACTAAGCGAGACCCCATCTCCAAAAAGGTCCGGCCAAGCCAGGCGTGGTGTCACACGCCTGTAATCCCAGTTCTTGGGAGGCTGAGACAGGAGGATCTCAGGTTCGCTGCCAGCCTCAGCTACTTAGTGAGGCCCTCTGTACCCTATTTCAAAATAAAGAATTAAACAGTAGGGCTGGGGGTATAGTTTGGAGGTAGAATGCCCCTGGGTTCAATCCCCAGTTCTGCAAAAAAAAAAAAGGCTGGTGGCGTAAAGACATTGGTAGGGCTGGGGGTATAGCTCAGTGTAGAGCATGTGCTCAGCATGTGCAAAGCCCTGGGTTCCATCCCAAGCACCAAAAGAAAGACATGGTGGTTACAATGGCTCAATGGCTCTTCTGTGCCGGGTAGAATGGCAGATGCCCCACACTGGCTCTCCTTTAACCTTCACCAAACCACACATGCCAGCACACATCCGGGAGGCTGTGAAACCAGGCTTCAGACCCTTGTCGTTTGGCTTCAGCGCTCCCATCACAGCCACCGTGACAGTGGTCCTCCACCTGGAAACTCCAAGGCACTCTTTCCACCCAGCTATTTTCAGGAAATTATGAGGGGGTTTACCACGACTCTCCGTCCCCTAGCCTGAGGGTTGGTGGCCTGGAACAGAGTTTCTCCTTCATCCCTTTCTTGCTCACATAGAGATGCCGGACAAGATACAGGATGGCGCCCTGTTGTTATAGATTGTGTTTTGTTTTGTTTTGTTTTGTTTGTGGTACTGTGGATTGAACATGGGTAGTCTACCTCTGAACTATACCCCCAGCCCTATTTTATTTTTATTTTTTATTTAGAACTCTCACTAAGTTGTGAAGGGCCTGAGTTGCTGAGGCTGGCCATGAATCTGTGATCCTCCTGTCTTGGTCTCCCAAGTACTGGGATTACAGGTGTGTGCCATCATGCCTGGCTGTTACAGGTTGTTTTTACAACAGTGGGATCATTTGTGTCATTTCTTCCTCTCACATCCTCCAGTGTCTTTGAATGTATGTTCCTTCTTTTCAAGACAGATTAAGGATGGCCCTGATTGGTCTCTTATAAGGTGGGCTACTGCATATGGTGGTGCAGGAAACACCCGTATGCCAAGCTCCATGAATTTCAAGGATTTCATTCAAGGAATTTTGTGTGTTTGGTACTGGGGATTGAACCCAGGGGCATGCTACCTCTGAGCTACGACCCCAACCTTTTTTTTTTTTTTTTTGGTACCAGGGATTGAACCCAGGGGCATTCTACCTCCGGGCTAAACCCCCAGCCCTATTTTTTATTCTTTTTTTTTTTTTTTTTTTTTTTGGCGTGGTACTGGGAATTGAACCCAAGGGCATTCTACCTCCAAGCTAGACCCCCGGCCCTATTTTTTATCCTTTATTTTGAAACCGGTTCTCACGAAGTTGCGGAGGGCCTCACTAAGCAGCTGAGGCTAGCTGCGAACCCGGATCCTCCGGTCTCAGCCTCCCAAGTACTGGGATTACAAGCGTGCGCCACCACACCCAGCTTCCTATTTTATTTTTTATTTTGAAACAGTCTCACTAAGTTGCAGAAAGCCTCACTAAGTTGCTGAGGCTGTCCTCAAACCTGCAATCCTTCTGTCTCAGCCTCCCAAGTACTAGGATTACAGGTGTGCGTAACCATGCCTGGTTCATTCAGGGAATTTTTAGAAAAGCCTAGTTTGCAGGGCAGGGTAGGGGGTTCAGGCTCTGTATTTCAGGCCCCAGGGGGATCCACAGCCAGTACCCAGCTCCAGACCACCTCTGTACAACTTCAGGGGTCCCCTTCTCAGTCAGTCACTCCTCCATGTTCTGTGTCACTAGGTGACAGGGTTCTTGCCCACCCCAGCCCCCCTCAAGTGGGTGGTACTGGAAGAGCCTGTTGCAGACCCCCAGATTTCATGGGGCTCTGCAGAGCAGGGGCCTGTGTAAGGTCATCACAACAGGGTAGAGGAGCCAGAGCCAAGTGGCCTCCTGTCTGAAAGCTCGCCAGGGGGTTTCTGACTCCAAGAGGGATGCAAGGTCCCCGAGTGGAGGTGTCAGGGGTGGGGCCTTTGCACCTCAGAGGCCTGGCACCAGAGACAGGATGTGGGATGTGGTCTCTTGCAGGGCCGAGATGGTGGTGCCTGACTTCTCAGAGCTTTTCAAGGAGAGAGCCACAGCCCCCTTCTTTGTGTTTCAGGTAAAGCAGCAGCTCTGCTCCTTCTCCCTGTGCCCTTCCTTGGCACTTTTGCAGCCAGAGCAAGTCTGTCTATTACGTCCAAACCCAGAAACCTCTCCCTGTCCTCATGGGTCAGAGCCCCTGGGTGGAGCCTGTGTCTCTCGGGCGTCTGCGGGGTTCTGGGGGCAGGACAGTTGGGTGAGGACAGATGGAGGGTCCCGTGCTCCACAGGTGTTCTGCGTGGGGCTCTGGTGTCTGGACGAGTACTGGTACTACAGCGTCTTCACGCTCTCCATGCTGGTGGCTTTTGAGGCCTCGCTGGTGCAGCAGCAGATGCGCAACATGTCGGAGATCCGGAAGATGGGCAACAAGCCCCACATGATCCAGGTGCCACTGGCAGGGATGCCTGGGGTGGGGGGCCCCCCAGCCGCCGGTGGACTGACTGAAGAGCGTACGCCCCACCCAGGTCTACCGGAGCCGCAAGTGGAGGCCCATCGCCAGCGACGAGGTGGTTCCCGGGGACATTGTCTCTATCGGTGAGACCTGGTTCCGTTTGGTCCAGGTGGGAGCGCCAGCCTCAGAGCCTCTGGCCAACTCTCCCCCCCTGCCCTGCAGGCCGCTCCCCGCAGGAGAACTTGGTGCCTTGCGACGTGCTGCTGCTGCGGGGCCGCTGTATCGTGGACGAGGCCATGCTCACCGGGGAGTCGGTGCCGCAGATGAAGGTGCGTGAGGGCAGGGTCCTGGTCATAAAGGAGCAACCCACCCAGGCAGAGACAGTGACTGAGCTGGGACGCTGCCTAGGCACCATAGAGGAGTCAGTGCCGTGGGCAAAGGGGAACTGGGCGGCATTGAGGGCAGGAGAAACAAAGGCACCTTTGGACACTCTGGGGTATTGGTAATCTGAGAGAAAATGGGAGGGGTGACTCCCAGGAGAGGCCAGGTATGAAGTCACGGGGCAATACTGAAGGTGCCTATGGAGAGAAGGCAGGACAGGGCCTGCTGTCCATGTGACCGCGGGGGTCTGGAGCTGAGCGGGGTTCGCTGGGTCGGGTGAAAGGGGAGGTAGGCCAGCCATCGAAGTCTGCGGTCTCCCCCAGGAGCCAATTGAAGACCTTAATCCAGATCGGGTGCTGGACCTCCAGGCTGACTCCCGGCTCCACGTCATCTTCGGGGGCACCAAGGTGGTGCAGCACATTCCACCTCAGAAGGCCACCTCAGGCCTGAAGCGTAGGTGCCTCGGGGCGTCTGGGAGTGTCCTGACTCCTGCCCCTCCCCCACGTCTGCATGATCATGAGGGCGGCAGTGGGGTGACTTGAATGATGGCTGCTCTGTTTGTCTCCCCAGCGGTTGACAACGGGTGCGTGGCCTACGTCTTACGGACTGGCTTCAACACATCCCAGGTGGGAGGCCTTGGCCAGGTCTGGGGAGAAGGGGTGCTGGGTGGGTGGTGGATTTGAAGTGTTGGCCCTTCTAGACCCCAGGACATCCATTCCTGTATTGGGGCCAGGGTGCAGAGCCGAGCCCAACACCGGGTCTGCTTTCCCTGGCCAGAGGTTCTGATGGGACCCAGGGAGCACACCGGTGTTAGCACCAGAGATCATGGCATGTATGGAGTTACTCTAGTAAGCTCTGCCTTAAAGCAGCCCGAGCCCTTTTTGTTTCTTATTTTGAAACAGAGTCTTGCTTAATTGCTGAGGGCTTTGCTAAGTTGATGCGGCTGGTCTTGAACCTACAATCCTCCTGTCTCGGCCTCCCAAGTGCTGGGATAACAGGCATGTGCCCCAACACCCAGCTGCAGGCGCACTTTTGTTGGCACTCTCCAGGGAGGAGGCCTCTGTTCCCACACAGGCCTCCCCTCAGGAAAGACTGCTGTCCTTCTGTCCCCCTAGGGCAAGCTGCTCCGCACAATTCTCTTTGGGGTCAAGAGGGTGACAGCAAACAACCTGGAGACCTTCATTTTCATCCTGTTTCTCCTGGTCTTCGCCATTGCGGCGGCTGCCTACGTGTGGATTGAAGGTAAGCACCGTGGCCCCAGCCCCTCTCCAAGCCCCTACGCCAGCGGCCCCCCAGCTGGCAGGCCATGTCTCCGCAGGCACCAAGGACCCCAGCCGGAACCGCTACAAGCTCTTTCTAGAGTGCACCCTGATCCTCACCTCAGTCGTGCCCCCTGAACTTCCCATCGAGCTGTCCCTGGCTGTCAACACCTCCCTGATCGCCCTGGCCAAGCTCTGTGAGTGTAACAGACAGGGCCGGGGTGCCGAGCAGGCTGGGCCGGGTGGCACCCCTGACCCTGGCTGCCACCCCCTCAGACATGTACTGCACGGAGCCCTTCCGGATCCCCTTTGCCGGCAAGGTTGAGGTGTGCTGCTTTGACAAGACGGGGACGCTGACCAGTGACAGTCTCGTGGTGCGTGGCGTGGCTGGGCTGAGGTAAGTGGTGGGGACCCTGGGCCTTGGGGGTGCCCAGCAGAGGGGTGTCTGGGGTGTCAAGAGGCAGGCCTGAGTCGAGCCCCAAAGTGAAGGTGCTTGCCTCAGGTCTGAGTCCTGGGTTCCCCATGCTGTCTGTGAGTGGCAGCAGCCAGCCCAGCTCCCCCTCCACACTAACCAGGTGACCACATGCACAGCACGTGGCCTCCAGGGTCACTCATGAGGCCGGCAGGGACCAACACAGCGAGCGTTGTACAACAGCCTATCCCGGTCACCCTTGCTGTAGTTCCCAGGATCCCCTACCACCAGTAGAGGTGCAGCTCCACCCAGCCCACCTCTGCCTGTCACCAGCTGTCCCTGTCCTTGCAGAGATGGGAAGGAGGTGACCCCAGTGTCCAGCATCCCCGTGGAGACGCACCGGGCCCTGGCCTCCTGCCACTCCCTCATGCAGCTTGATGACGGCACCCTTGTGGGTGACCCCCTGGAGAAGGCCATGCTAACCGCTGTGGACTGGACACTTACCAAAGGTGAGGGTCTGGAACATCAGGCGCACCATGGCTCCACCCCAGGCAGGCAGCGCAGCACTGGGACCGACCCTGGACAGATAGCACAGGCTCACCTCAGACCTGGGCCAGGCACATCCTCAGGAGGCCCCGGGTCCAAACCCACACTGCCCTGGCTGAAGCCACGTGTCTGCATCCCCCGAGCCCAGGCCTCCCCGCTCAACAAGCCAGAGCCCACCTCTGAGCGGGCCCCGGGGCAGTGGGAGGGGGGAGGCCGGGAGAGGCGGGGGCTTGGCTGCCTCATGGGAGCGAAGCCCTCAGGACTCCTACTTATTTGTTTCCAGATGAGAAAGTATTCCCCCGAAGTATTAAAACTCAGGGGCTGAAAATTCACCAGCGCTTTCATTTTGCCAGTGCCCTAAAGCGAATGTCCGTGCTCGCCTCCTATGAGAAGCTCGGCTCCACTGACCTCTGCTACATCGCGGCTGTGAAGGGGGCCCCCGAAACCCTGCACTCCATGGTGAGCCAGCCCATCTGGGGAGAGGCAGGGAGGGCAAGGGGCAGACCGTGACATCCCCCTGCTTCCCTGCAGTTCTCACAGTGCCCGCCTGACTACCACCACATCCACACCGAGATCTCCCGGGAAGGAGCCCGCGTCCTGGCGCTGGGGTACAAGGAGTTGGGGCACCTCACCCACCAGCAGGTAAGGGCCAGGCTCTGAACTGCCACCCTCCCTATCCACCCCCAAGTGACACTCACGCCCCCACAAAGGGGCTGCCGCCTGCAGAGCACATGCGCGCCTGGCCTCCCTTCCCCATGCTGGCACGTCCTGTGCTTCAGGGAATGCCAGTCTCCAGCCCCACCCCGCCCTTCCACACCACTTTGCCCTAGAATCTGGTCTTCACCGCATCTCCAGCTCTCGCCCCACAAATCCCATCCTTCCCCTCCACTGCCAGCATAGCTATCCCTTTGTCGGCTTCCACCATGGCCCTCCTGCAGTCCTCTTAAACCCTGCAGCCTCAAGATCCTTCTAGAACTTAATGTCAGGTCACAGCACTGTGTGCATAGCCCACATCCAGCCAAGGCTCACTGCCAGCGCTCTCTTGTCACACCTCATGGCTGCTGCCTTGCACCTTGGCCTGGGCCCCCTGCTCCCCAGAGCACAGACCCTCGCCTTCTTCAGAGTCTGTCCCCCGACCCTGTCTGCCCCACTCCCCCTCCTCGTGGCTCTCAGCACTCTGGTTTCTGCGTCTCTTCATCTCCCTCGCACTGTGTGAGTTCCTGTGGGGGCAAAGGGTGGGTAAGGGTTATTGGCTGCTGGAAAGAGAGTCTCAGCCTCACTGACTCAGAAGCTGAGCCTCAGGGCCTCTGTGACGTGCCCATGTCCGCAACCAGAAGGCAGAAGCATGACCAGGGGCCTGGCCCCAGCCCCTGCTGAACCCACCCCTCGAGGTTCCTCACGGCCTCCTCACCTCTCTCCTCTAGGCCTTAGCATGTCCGCCGGCCCCAGCAGTGTCTTGCGAGTCTCTAGCTGCTGAGGAAGGGCCTATTGTCCCTTGCCTCTGCCATGGCGGGGGACTGATGCTGAGGTGCACATCTGTCCACAGGCCCGGGAGGTCAAGCGGGAGGCGCTGGAGTGCAGCCTCAAGTTCGTTGGTTTCATCGTGGTCTCCTGCCCACTCAAGGCTGACTCCAAGGCTGTGATCCGAGAGATCCAGAATGCGTCCCACAGGGTACGGGGCAGGGCGGGGCAGCAGAGGACAGTGCCTGCCTCAGTCTCCACAGCGAGAAGCCTAGGCAGGTGCTATCACAGCTGAGGTGCTCACGCTGCCCCTGGGACCTGCCTCTGCTGGCCCCTCTCGTGTCACCTCCACAGATCCCCAGTGTCCCTGGGAGGGAGAGGCTGGGGGACAAGAGGCAGGGAGGCAGCATCCGCACAGGCAGCTCCTCTGCCCTGGTATTTTGTTTTTCTCCTGTGGAGCTGGGGAGGAATCCAGGCCCTTGCATATGCTGGGCAAGTACTCTACCACCGAGCCACACCCCAGCCTTGTCCCGCTGGGTTTTGTCTGCCTGTGCTGTTTGTGTTGTCTATTTGGGGACTTAGGATGCATTTAGGGTGAGCAGCCTCAAGGGTGGCAACACCAGGACAGGGAGATGATGTGATTGGGCCCAACCAGTCCATGGCCCATCCTTCCCATCACCAGTGTTCCCCCACAGGCGGCTTCCAAGCCACGAGTGCTACACAGGAGGCTGGCTCTTTAATTTAACTGCAAATTAAAGCTATGGAGGGTTGGAATTGTGAGTCAGTGGTAGGGCACCTGCCTAGCGTTACACGAGGCCATGGGTAAATCCCAGCACAGGGGGGAAAAAAGGCTATGGGTGTTCTCGGGAACACATACACCTGTCGTTTGTGCATGCACCTGGGTGGGGGTGGGTTGAGGCCCCTGGAGCCCCATTTGGCGTCTCCATTAGAGGGCCTGGACCTCCCTCTACACCCTGCCCTAGCAGACGCATGCCAGGTCTCCAGGCTGGGGTTCTGCCCTGCCAGGCCCATCCCGCTAAGCCTCCTCTCCTCTCTCCCCCAGGTGGTCATGATCACAGGGGACAACCCGCTCACTGCCTGCCATGTGGCCCAGGAGCTACACTTCATTGACAAGGCCCACACGCTCATCTTGCAGCCACCCTCGCAGAAAGGTGAAGCTCTGGCCCTGCTCTGGGGAAGGGCTGAAGGGCGGACGCTAGTCCATGGGCAGCTCCTGCCCACCAGCCCATCTGCGTGCCAGTCCTCAGTGAGCAGCAGTGTCCTCAAACACCTGTCACCATGGTCACTGGGCAACTGGGGCAGCTGCAGGTATCACCTGGTTCTGGGGACTCCAGTGTTTGCTGACAGTGAGGAGGCACCTGTATCCACACTAGCTCGGTTTCCTGCTGCTCCCAGGCAGACACTGCACCAGCCACACTGGCCTTGTCCTCGGAGCCAGCTTAGGCCCAGCAGGCCGCCCTCTGCCCCCAGCACCTGGGATGACACTGTTGGCCAAGCTCTCAGCGTGGCCAGACCCCAGGTAGAGGGCTTAGTGTGCATTACCACATCGGTCCACATGGGGCGACTGGTCCTGCCCGCACCACAGAAGAGGAAGCTGACCACTGAGTCAGCTGTTGGGCCGGCCCTACTTTGTAGACCAGGAACTGGAGGCTCAGAAGTGAATCTTCTTGCCCAAGTCATGTGATGTCACCATGGCAAGGGTACACTTAGTGAGGAACTGGGTGGGGAGCGGGCATCACAGGGCTGGGTGGGGTGGAAGGTGCCGGGGAGCACCCAGCCAGGCAGCTCCTGGAGCCTCCCAGCTGCCTCTCCGAGGCCTCGGTCACCGGCTCTGGACTGTAGGTCCCAGGTCTCCTTCCATCCTGGTGCCAGGTGCTGGGCTTTCCCTGGACCTACGGGTTGTGGACAGGTGGCCCAGACGGTGATCAGAACTGTTAATTGACAGCGAAGCTGGTCTGAGCAGCAGACACAGTAAAAGCCAGGTGGAGGCTAATCCCCTCCCACGAGACAGTCCAGGTGAGCAGGCCAGTACAGGGTGGGCTGGTGGCCTGCTCTGGGCCAAGAGCTCCAGAGAAAGGAAGTGCCTGACTCAAGTGTTGGCAGAGTGCAAAGCGGGGTTTCAGGCAGGCACTGCAGGTGATGCTCCATTAGGTGAGGAGTTGAGGTGGCCTGGGTGGGCATCCGACCATCACACAGTCCCAAGCAGGTAGCTCAAGCATCAGGTTCTTGGCTCCCCCAGCTGTCCCTGAGGGTTCGGTGAAGGTTCTCTGTGGAGCACCCGGAGCAAGGCTGGACTCCTGGTGAGACGGCAGTGCAGTAGGTTGGGGTGGCCAAGCCCCCTTCCCTGACACTTGTGCTGGCCCCGCAGGCCAATCATGCGAGTGGCGTTCCATCGACGGCAGCATCGTGCTGCCCCTGTCCCCGGGCTCCCCAAAGGCGCTGGCCCTGGAGCACGCACTGTGCCTCACTGGCGACGGCCTAGCCCACCTGCAGGCCACCAACCCCCAGCAGCTGCTCTGCCTCATCCCCCACGTGCAGGTGTTCGCCCGTGTGGCCCCCAAGCAGAAGGTGTGTGCAGGGCCTGGGAGCAGGGGTGCCAGGGGCCTGGGGCAGGCATGCAACCCTGCTCAGCCTGCCTCTGCCACACAGGAGTTTGTCATCACCAGCCTGAAGGAACTGGGCTACGTGACCCTCATGTGCGGCGACGGCACCAACGACGTGGGCGCCCTGAAGCACGCTGACGTGGGTGAGCCCAGCTCTCTACTGAGGCATTTATCACACGCTGTCTGCCACCTGCAGTCATGCTCCCTGAGCAGTGTTTCTTGGAAAACTAGTGCAGCTTTAACCCTTTTAGAGTGTGTGTTTTCAGTTCTCATGGGTTTTCTGTATTTTCTAAGTAGTCTGTTGAAAGCAAGACAAAGGTCCTCCAAGATCTCCTTGGGGAGGGCAGGTAAAATGAGAAGGTCTGGGGACTGTTCTAGAAAAGAACAAGCTGCATAGCTCAGGGTGCAGCAGCTCTGGGGCTGGCTGTGCCCCTTACCCCTGCTCCTGACACCCCCAGGTGTAGCACTGCTGGCCAACGCTCCCGAGCGAGTGGTAGAGCGGCGACGGCGGCCCCGGGACAGCCCAGTGCTGAACAGCAGTGGCATCAGGGCCACCTCCAGGACAGCCAAGCAGAGGGCAGGGCTGCCGCCCCCTGAGGAGCAGCCTGCCTCCCAGAGGGTAAGTCTCTGGAGGGGAGGCACTGGCACCCTGCTGGCCAGGGCTGACCCCTGCACCCACCCCACAGGACCGCCTGAGCCAGGTGCTGCGGGACCTCGAGGACGAGAACACGCCCATCGTGAAGTTGGGGGATGCCAGCATCGCCGCCCCCTTTACCTCCAAACTCTCCTCTATCCAGTGCAGTGAGTCCCTGCCCCCACCCCACCAGAGCCCCACCTACCCCGCCAGCACCCGTAACCCGCCTCCTCTCACCCCCTCCCCAGTCTGCCATGTGATCAAGCAGGGCCGTTGCACGCTGGTGACCACACTGCAGATGTTCAAGATCCTGGCGCTCAACGCCCTCATCCTGGCCTACAGCCAGAGCGTCCTCTACCTGGAGGGAGTCAAGTTCAGCGACTTCCAGGCCACACTGCAGGGGCTGCTGCTGGCCGGCTGCTTCCTCTTCATCTCCCGTTCCAAGGTGGGCCACAGAGCTGCAGGGAGACCAGGACACCTGGCCAGCTGAGCCAGCTGTCACAGGTCCTGCCACATGCCATCCGCTTTGCCCTCACGGTTCCTTGGTGGGAACTGTCATCCCCATGTTACAGATAGGGATCCAGGATGGCACAAGAGATGCCAGAGGGCTGATGCAGGCCAAGGCTCCTGAGTGGCTCACCATGGGGTCCCCCACTGTCCACAGGCTGGGGTCTCAAGTGGGCTGCACAGAGCCCCACAGACAAGGAGGGAACAGATGGGAAATAATTACAAAAAACATTCAGAGTGTACAGTGCTGTGGAGAGCACTGAGGACAGTCAGCCTGGTGGACAGCCAGGGAGGCCTGCGCCATGCTGCCCCGCAGGCTGACTCATAAAGAGGGGGTTGCTGGCAACCAAGAAAGCAGAGTTCCCTGGCACGCGTGGGTTGACAGACCAGAGCGCGTGAGAGGCCAGCTGAGCGAGGTCGTGCCCGCCCCATGGGCCCCAGGGAGGGCTTCGGGTTTGTTCTGGTGCCACGGGAACAGGAAGGGATTGGAGCAGGGAGAGTCAGATCTGCTGAGAGACTTTAGGACCCCATGGCTGCCATGGGAAGTATATCGGGGCCATCCAAGGCAACAGTCCCAACTCAACCCCTGATTTTGTGACAACTGTCTGCAGAGGGTGGCCCCAGGGTAAGCCAGGCCCTGACCCCACCCCTGCCACTACAGCCCCTCAAGACCCTCTCCCGAGAGCGGCCCCTGCCCAACATCTTCAACCTGTACACGATCCTCACGGTCATGTTCCAGTTCTTCGTGCACTTCCTGAGCCTCGTCTACCTGTACAGTGAGGCCCAGGCCCGGAGCCCTGAGAAGTAAGTGTTGTCCCTGGCGTAGGTACCTGGCAGTCGGGAGTGCCAGGAAAAGGTGTGCAGGTGTTGGCAGGAGAGCCTGGGGCTTTTCTGGGATGGGGAACAGGGTCAGCAAGACAGGGCTATGGTTCTGTGCCAGGGCAGTGGAGAACCACAGAGGGTTTGTCAGCAGGAGAGGGGTCCTGACCCCCACATGTCCCTGCAGGCGGGAGCAGTTTGTAGACTTGTACAAGGAGTTTGAGCCAAGCCTCGTCAACAGCACAGTGTATATCATGGCCATGGCCATGCAGATGGCTACCTTCGCCATCAACTATAAGGTGAGCCCTGGCCCCTTCCCTCACGCCCCGCCTGCATGCCCGCTCGGCCCCCACCACGTGCAGGCCTCCCTCCCCACAGGGCCCGCCCTTCATGGAGAGTCTGCCGGAGAACAAGCCGCTGGTGTGGAGCCTGGCCGTGTCCCTGCTGGCCATCGTTGGCCTGCTCCTTGGCTCCTCGCCCGACTTCAACAGCCAGTTTGGCCTCGTGGACATCCCTGTGGAGGTGAGCGACCCCGTGGAGGTGGCTGTGGGGCCCCCCGCAGGTCCAGGCTCACCAGCCCTCCCTGCCTTTACAGTTCAAGCTGGTCATCGCCCAGGTCCTGCTCCTGGACTTCTGCCTGGCGCTCCTGGCCGACCGCGTCCTACAGTTCTTCCTGGGGACCCCGAGGTTGAAAGTGCCTTCCTGAGACGGCGGTGCTGGTGCCCACCGCTGACTCTGGTGCCACCGGGCAGGGCCTGCCAGGCCCAGAGGGAACGCTCCCTACCTGCCATGGCAAGGCTGCCTGCCTCGCCCCTGGAAGACTGAGCTGGGACCCCGTGGCCATCTGCCAGCGTGGCCAGCAGATCCAGCCCCTTTGGTAAATAAAGCATCCAAGATTTTAAGAAGCCTTGCCTCCCCTTGTCTGTGCAATATGGGGGTCACGGGAGCCAGGTGATCACCGAGGAAGGCCACAGCACCCTCCCCACAGCCCGTGTGAGTTTGGTCACACACCTTCTGCAACGTGCACAGCACTTCAGTACACTTAGCTTTGAGCCTAGAGAACTGAGTGCATGTCTTCTAGTTAACATGCACCCTATGTTTACATGGTTTCTGTTTCACATTTAGCGTCTCAGGCACTGGGAGATGCCTTAGCATTGATAGCTTTTCCATGATGTGTGAAACAACAGATACTAACTCAGGTCACGCTCTGGGGTCCTTTGCCACCATACCACCCAACACTGATGGGGCTGCCTCTGGCCAGGGTCCCACAGCTGGATGTGACCCAGAATCCTGGCTCTACCCTAGTACTGATTGAGTCCTTCCTTTCAAAGGACACAACTCACTACAACTCAAGAATTATGGGGTGGGAGGCTAGGGTGGAGCTCAGTGGACCAGCACTTGCCCAGCGTGTCTGCTGCCCTGGGTTCCATCCCCAGCACCGCAGAAATAATAAATTGTAGGCAGCATAATCCTAGAGTCACAGCTAGTTAGGGATTTCTTGCCTCCCCAATTGCCAAAACCATCAGCAAAGTTCTGTGCATACTTTACAGTCTATTTCCAGCCAGAAATGCCTTGGTGCTTGGTGTGGGTGTGTCTTCATAAATGAAGTTGTGGGAACCCCTTCTTCCCTCCCTCCAGGCTGGGTGGGCCTTAGCCCTCTTCTCCACCCTCCCTGCAAGGTCCTGACAGCCAACTCCTGTCCAACCTCTGTACCAGGCAGTATGGCTGGTGGCATAAGGAAGACCCCAGGAGCAGGAGTGGGGCAGGACTGGCAGTGAAGTGAGGTCACTGGGTGGGGCCCCAAGAGGGGAGCCAGTGCCACCTGGCAGAGGGGCTGCTGCAGCCAACCAGATAGAGGTACCTTCCCTGAGATGGGTGGTTCTTGGACGACCCAGTGCAGGACTTCTCTGGGCCCCTGCCTCTGAGAGGGGCACTCTGGCTACACTCTACCTTGAAGGTCTCTGGGGGGTCACAGATGGGCCCCAGAATATTAGGGGACTTCAGATTTGCCCCAAGCCCCCACCAGGGGGCGCGATGGCCCGGGTCAGGCAGGCGTGGATTCCTCTGGGCCAGGAGGTCACTGGGTAGTAAGGTGTGGAAGTTTCTGGGACAGACACCGCAGTCCGGCGGCCTCTTGGGGCTCCGTGGCCTTTGGGGTGGAGCAAGAAGCTGTGGAGAGGATCCTTGGCCTGGGTGCAGTCCATGGGTGCCCTCATCAGGGTACTGCGGCCTGGGAAGGTCGCTGCAGAGACCCTGGCTCAAATTCGCGGCTCAGGCGAGGGCAGCTGTCCCGGCTTCCGGGCAGCGGGGGCGTGGTCGTCGGGCGTGTCTTCCAGGGGCGTGGTCTCGACGGGGCGGGGCGACACAGGGCCCGGGCGTCAGCGGAGGCAGCAGGAAACCGGGGCTGGTCCCCGCGGGCGCGCAGCCCGTCCCTGTCCCGGTCCCCGCCGAGCGATCCCTGGGCCTAGCCATGGACGCAGCAGAGCCAGGTAGGGGGCCCGGGGACTGGCAATCAGGGGAGCTTTCCACGACTGTCCTTCAGTTCCTAAATCAAGGGGCCGGGTCTGTTCCTCTTCCTCCGGACAGCCGGGAGAAGAGCTCCTGAATGGGCAGTACGCAAGGATCTTTCGTGGTGGCGACCCCCAAACCGGGAAGGGCCCGGGACACAGCCCTCGACCCCCATCCCCCTCGGAGCCCTTACCCGGGACGCCTGGGGGAGGGGGCCCAGGAAGGGGAAGTGGCCGCTTCTCCTTCTGATTTTGGTGATGGGGGCAGGGTGTCACGACCGCTGATGGATAGAGCAGCGCGGCGGGATCTCCGTAAGGCCCCTCCGCAGCCCGAGGAGCGCAGAGCGCCAATCTAGAAGAGGGGCGGGGGCGGCTGCAGAAATGTGGCAAGGTCCGACTTGCGTTTCCGGCTGTCTTTGTGTCTGTGTCGTACGTTGAGAGTCACTCAGTCTTCACTCCCTTGTGGTTTCGGTCTGTCCCTGTTTTGCCGCGGGCTCTGTGCCTGTGTGTCCCACGTGTATTTCCATCTGTCTGGCCTGGGGTCCATGTGGTTCCATTGTCAAGACGGCTGTCTCCTCCGGGATAATGTAGCTGCATCTGGGGCATGTTATGTTGTGTGAGTGCCTCTGCTCCTCAGAGCAGCTGTCTCTGTTTGGTTGTATCTGGAGCCATCTGCCTAAGCCCACTCTCCCTCTATTCTACACTCCCTGTGGGCCAGGACACACACACTCTCTCCCCACACCCCCAAGTAAGACTGGCTGAGGTGAGATTGTGGATGCGGTGCTGTGGGCAGAGGGAGGCAGTGGGTGGACCATGTTTTACACTCCCCTCCCCCAGGGCTCCCCCCAGCTCCCGAGGGCAGGAAGAGATACAGTGACATCTTCAGGAGCCTGGATAACCTCGAGATCTCACTAGGGAACGTGTAAGTCTGAGCGCCGGTCACCCAAATCCCACCAGGATCCCCGAAACCTCTAATTATTTAGGTGCCAGGAAGCCCCAATTGGAACCTGCAACATCTGGGCCCACTTATCTGATAATATCCGAAGTCTAAGATGAGATCCTCCAAAACTCCTATATGTCAACCCTAGATGTTTTGAATATATCTCTAAAGTGGTCCTAAGACCCCCACATATCCTTGGGACCCCTTAAAACAGTTGAAATAGCTATAATCCCACTCTATGAACCCTAAAGTTACCTAGGACCCTTTAAACTCTTTCTCAAGCCCTGTAAAAACAAACTCAGCCGGACATGGTAGTGCATATCTGTAATCCCAGTGCTTGGGAGTCTACGACAGGAGGATTGCAGGTTCGAGGCCAGCCCCAGCAACTTAGTAAGGCCCTCAGCAACTTAGTGAGACACTGTTTAAAAATAAAAAAATAAAAAGCAATGGGAATGTAGCTCAGAGGTAGAACACTCCTGGGTTCAATCCCCAGTACCAAAAAAAAAAAAAAAACTCAGCTGGGAATGATGGCACACACCTGTAATCCTAGTACTTGGGAGGCTAAGGCAGGAGGATGGCAGGTTCAAGGTCAGCCTCAGCAACTTTAGTGAGGTCCTGTTTCAAACAATAAAAAAGGGATGGGGGTGTAGCTCAGAAGTAGTATGCCCCTAGGTTCAATCCCCAGTACCACACATACAAAAAAAAAAAAATCACCTGGCTTCCCCCAGACCTCTCAGAAACAAGAGATGCCACGGAGGTGATATCCAGGACCATCTCTAGGGTCCCCAGTACCTCCCCACACACACATGCAGGACAGACTGTGCAGAGGTGGCATCTGACCCCCTTGCCCTCCAGGACCTTTGAGATGCTAGCTGGAGACCCTGGCCTCTCAGAAGACCCGGAGCCTGACAAGGCCACCCCAACAGCTGTGGTGAGTGGGGTATGGGAACACAGAAAGGAGGGGCCTGAGGCGCACCCCACCATGCTTGCTCCTGAATGCTGTCTCTCCTACCCAGACCAGTGAAGCCAGCCGTTGGAGTAGCCCCTCCCCGGAGGGCCCTGCACCCCTCACAGGTAGGGGACTTTGAGGCCAGGATGGTGGGGGCAGAAAGGAGTCGTTCTTCAATAAGTTGGTGGCATAGAACACTGACCCTGTTCTATGCCAGGCCTTGTTCAGGTTCAGGCGACACAGGAGTACACACAGCAGATCCAAGTTCCAGCCCTCAGGGAGCCCTAGCTCTGGTAGAGAATCTGTAAAATTGCGACCGGGGGAGCCAGGCATGGTGGCACATGCCTGTAATCCAAGTACTTGGGAGGCTGAGACAGGAGGATCACAGGTTCGAGGACAGCCTCAGCAATTTAGCGAGTCTCTCAGCAACCTAGAGAGACCTTGTTTCAAAATAAAAAATAAAATAGAGCTGGGGGTGTAGCTTGGAAGTAGACCACCTCTGGGTTCAATTCCTAGTACCACCAAAAAGAAAAAAAAAATTGCAACCAGGACAGTGATCCAAAAGGAGAACCATGAGGGTACAGATCAGGGGCCACTGGCCTGGTCTTGGGGGCTCAAGGAAGGCTTCCACGGGAGGGCAATGTTCAGAGTTCAGGGGTCCACCCATCTGTCCCAGCGGAGGAACTGGACTTGCGGCTCATTCGGACCAAGGGAGGAGTGGATGCTGCTCTGGAATATGCCAAGGCATGGAGCCGCTACGCCAAGGAACTGCTGGCCTGGACTGAGAAGAGATCTGGCTACGGTGAGAGCCCCTCTGCCGAGCCCCAGCCCCCGCCCCCACCCCAGGTAGCGCCCAAGCCCCGGCAGGACCTAGACCTCTTGATGTCTCCCTTCACAGAACTGGAGTTTGCTAAAAGTGTCATGAAGATAGCAGAGGCTGGCAAGGTTTCCATCCACCAGCAGGTAGCCACAACCAGTCTTCCCAAAGCCAGACCTTTCAGATCCTCAGTCCTGTCCCCCATCCTCAGCACCCTCTATACCCTAACTCTCAGAGCCACATGCCGCTGCAGTACATCTACACCCTGTTTCTGGAGCATGACCTCAACCTGGGAGCCTTAGCCATGGAGACGGTGGCCCAGCAGAAGCGAGATTACTACCAGGTGAGGGGGCTAAACCTAATGACAAGGAGGGCACCCCATGTTCTTCCTGTGGGATGGGAGGAAGTCACTGCTACCATTGTGGCCATCTTGCTGATGAGGAAACTGAGGCCCAGGGATGCTCAGGAACTTGCCCAAGGTTACCCAGCTGAGATTCAAACCAGACTTCCTGTAAGATTGCAAAACTGTGCTTTTGTTGTTTGTGAGGAGGGCCTGGGTGCTGAGCATTCTCAGGAAGAAAACCTCTGTGTGTCTGGGTCTAGGCAGAAAGGATGGGGTGATCAGGGACTGCTCGTGGACACAGGGCTGGGAGACAGCAGGCCTGGTGAGGAGACTCCTGGGAAGTCAGAAACAGGTCCAGGGCTGGGGGTATAGCTCAGTGGTGGAGCGCATGTGGGAGGCCATGGGTTCCATCCCCTGCACGGCTAAAAGAAAACGGTCCAGCCGGGCGTGGTGGCGGACGCTTGTAATCCCAGTACTTTGGGAGGCGGAGACCGGAGGATCTGGGTTCGCGGCCAGCCTCAGCGCTCTCTCTCTCTCTCTCTCTCTCTCTCCCCCTGTCTCTCTCTATCTATCTATCTATCTATCTAGTGAGGCCCTCCGCTACCTCGTGAGACCCGGTTTCAAAATAAAGTATAAAAAATAGGGCCAGGGGTGTAGCGCGGAGGTAGAACGCCCCTGGGTTCAATCCCCGGTACCGCAAAAAAAAAAAAAAGAAAAAGAAAAAGAAAAAGAAAAGGGTCCAGAGTGGGAAAGGGACGTGGGTACAGGGAATGGAAAGACTGGTGGGTGGCGCTTCCGGCATGGCCCTGAGACTGCGTCCACATCCCCCACCCTTGCCAGCCACTGGCAGCCAAACGGACCGAAATTGAAAAGTGGCGGAAGGAGTTCAAGGAGCAATGGATGAAGGAGCAGAAGCGCATGGTGAGGCCCCAGTGGGTGGAGGAGGCAGGCTGGGAATGAGAGGCCAGGGAACTGACCCGCTCCCACACACACACGGCCCCCCAGAACGAGGCGGTGCAGGCTCTGCGGCGGGCCCAGCTCCAGTACGTGCAACGCAGCGAGGACCTGAGAGCGCGCTCTCAGGGGTCCCCTGAGGACCCAGCTCCCCAGGCTTCTCCAGGACCCAGCAAGCAGCAAGAGAGGCGGCGGCGGTCCAGAGAGGAGGCCCAGGCCAAGGTAGGGACCTGGCCGGCTGTTCCCCATCACTAGGCTTCCTCCACTCTCTGCTGTTTTCCACACATGCCTCCCCCGGCCTCGGTTTCCCCAGGTGCAGGAGGCCGAGGCGCTGTATCAAACCTGTGTCCGGGAGGCCAATGCCCGACAGCAGGACCTGGAGAACACCAAGCAGCGGATTGTATCTCACGTGCGCAAGCTGGTGTTGCAGGGCGACGAAGTGCTGAGGCGGGTGAGACCCCGAGCAGGTCACCCCACCCCCAGTCCTTGACCGAGTTCCTTTTCAGCCAAGCCCCTGTCCCACGCTGACTGCCCTAGTCCCGAAGCCGCCCTTGTTACCACGGGTCCCCAAACCTTGACCACTGGCGGCTGTAATCAGGGCCAGGCCCCACCCCTCCCTGGCTCCTCCCCCGCGGGCTGGGCCCCGCCCCTCAATGCTCTGTCTGGGCCCCGCAGGTGACCCTACGCCTGTTTGGTCTGCGCCGGGCGCAGGCAGAGCGCGGCCCCCGTGCCTTCGCCGCCCTGGCCGAGTGCTGCGCGCCCTTCGAGCCCGGCCAACGCTACCAGGAGTTCGTGCGTGCGCAGCGGCCCGAGGCCCCTCCGCCCCCGCCGCCTGCCTTCTCCTTCCAAGAGTTCGCGCCCGCGGTACACAGGTGGGTCCCAAGCGCGGAGCTGGGAGTCAGCGGGGAGCTGTGGTGCCGGGCTGTTGGTACCATAGGGCTGAGTGCTCAGGGACAGAGAACTCAAAGCCTCAGTGGAATGTAGTACTCTTGGCTCTTGGAGTTTAGGGGTGGCCCCAATCCTGGGAGGTTCAGGACTTTGGGGCTACTGCGCTCAGGGATCCTGGATGTGAATGGGCATCAGGCTCACAGATCCAGGCGCTTGGATTTGGGACCTGGGCCCAGTACCCAGGCACTGTCACCCCAGGCAGGTTAACTGGGGATGGGGCCCTCAAACTCCTCTCCTCTCAGTTCTCCTCTGGACTCAAGGAAAAAGCTCTCTGGATGCCCCCCTCCAAGGCTGGAAGAGAATTCTGCAGAGCCAGGCACTTGGGAAGACACGGGCACCAGCTGGCAGGGTGAGTGCAGCGAGAGCCCCGGGGAAGTGGCTCCGGGGGCAGCCATCCTCACTGACCCGTCCCCACCTAGGGACTCCAGGCCCCACTCCCAGCAGTGATGTGGACAGCGTGGGCGGTGGCAGTGAGTCTCGGTCCCTGGACTCTCCCACTTCTAGCCCAGGTGAGAATAGGACCTGACCCTAACCCCCCTTCAGCCCCTGGTCAAGCTCTGACCCCTGATCTCTAACCTACCCCTTAATCTCCAGCCCACCCCACGGCCCTGACCTATTTCCCCAACCTCTGACCCATTCTTAATCAATCGGATTTCTGAACCGTCCCACAGAGGACTGACCATTCTCTAACCCTTAACCAGCTAACTTCTCCCACCCCTTCCTGACTTCTGACCCTTTTTGCCAAGGACATCTATGGGTGGTTCTGGAAGCCCTGAAAATCAAGACTGTCTTTTTAGCCCTGGGATCTCCCCTATAACCCCCAACTTCTGACCCTTGACCTCAGGCCCTGGTACAAGGCGGCTGGTGAAGGTCTCCTCCACTGGCACCGAATCTTCAGATGACTTTGAGGAGCGAGACCCTGGTGAGGCTGGAAGCAGGTGGGGTGGGCTGGGAGGCGGGCTAGGTGTCCCTAACCCCTGACCCTATGTCCCTGCAGACCTGGGAGACGGGCTGGAGAATGGGCTGGGAAGCCCCTTCAGGAAATGGACGCTGTCCACCGCGGCTCAGACCCACCGGCTGCGCCGGCTGCGGGGCCCTGCCAAGTGCCGTGAGTGTGACGCCTTCATGGTCAGCGGGACCGAGTGTGAAGAGGTATGGCCTGGGACATGACCCAATGTCCTCTGCTGACCCCTGATGAACTTTCTGACCTGAGATCCCTACAGCCTGGGACCCACCCTGATCTGATGATCTCTCTGCCCTCCATTCCCTGAGGTTCCCCACAACCAGCTCTTTCCTCCACTTACCCTTGTGACCTCCCCCCAGTGCCTCCTGACCTGCCATAAGCGCTGCCTGGAGACCCTGCTGATCCTCTGCGGACACCGGCGGCTCCCAGCCCGCACACCCCTCTTTGGGGTCGACTTCCTGCAGCTTCCCAGGGACTTCCCGGAGGAGGTCCCCTTCGTGGTCACCAGATGCACAGCTGAAATAGAACACCGCGCCCTGGGTGTGCAGGTGCCGCCTTGACCCTTGACTATCCCCAGACATGACCCGACCCTCTTGATGGCTGATCACACGTAGATACCCCTTCCCCCCGTGCCGTGTAGGGCATCTACAGGGTCAGCGGATCCCGAGTCCGCGTGGAACGGCTGTGCCAGGCCTTCGAGAATGGCCGTGCGCTGGTGGAGCTGTCTGGCCACTCTCCTCACGACATCTCGAGTGTCCTCAAGCGGTTTCTCCAGGAGGTGGGTGTTCTGAGGGCATGGCGGGTAGAGTCCAGGTGGACTCAGGCTGCAAACCGGCAGCCACCCACACTCGTGTGCCCCATTCCGCCCCCAGCTCACCGACCCCGTGGTCCCCTTCCACCTCTACGATGCCTTCATCTCTCTGGCTAAGACCCTGCATGCAGACCCTGGGGTCAACCCAGGGACCCCCAGCCCCAGCCCTGAGGTTATCTGCTCGCTGAAGACCCTCTTGGTACAGCTGCCTGGCTCTAACTACAACACCCTGCGGCACCTGGTGGCCCATCTGTTCAGGTGTGCACTGGTCCCGGAGCCTTGAGATGTGGCCCCTTTCCCTGGATATGCGATTACTAACCTTTGTGGCTGACCCCTGATATTGGCCTCTGACCTTTGTCATCTTTTCTGAGCTTAGAACCTTAATTCATGATTCATAACTTTGGGTACTGACCCCTTACCCCCAACTCTGGACACACGTGGCTACTGGTCTCAAACAGTGGCTAGAGGACCACTTACCCAAATCACCATTGGGCAGGCTGCAGGTCCTACCTTTAGCCTCAGCTGATGGCTTGTACCACATACCCTGACCCTTCTCCTCACCCCATCCCCAGGGTGGCTGCACAGTTCGAAGAAAACAAGATGTCTGCCAACAACTTGGGAATCGTCTTTGGGCCGACACTGTTGCGGCCACCAGATGGTCCAGGGACAGCCAGTGCCAGCCCTGCCACCTGCCTGTTGGACACCGGGCACCAGGCTCAGCTCGTTGAGTTCCTTGTTGTACACTATGAGCAGATTTTTGGGATGGACGAGCTCCCCCTGGCCACTGAGCCCCTGCCCCAAGACCCCAGCCCAGCCCCTGGTCCCTGCACAGCCAGCTCCCAGCCACCACCCCCGTTTCTTGGCCTAGACCCCCAGCCCTCAGCCCTAGCCTTGGACCCCAGCCTGGACCCCAAGCCCCACAGTGCCCTGGAGAAGCATCCTGAGGCCACGTCCCCTGAGGTAGGAACCTCTTGGACCCACAGATGTGGGAAGGGCCTTACTTCTGTTTAATTCTCACATCTCCTATCTTCCTTTCTCTTTATGATGTTTTCCATTCTCTCCTCCCTTCCTCATTTAACCTGTGCTCATGCTGAAAGGAACAGTAAGGAATAAGGGGTGAGTGATAACAGGGGACAGCCCTGCAGAGGTATAACACGGGTGATCAATCTTGCCTTCAACAGAATGTTTATTGAACACCTGCTGTGTGCCAAACATTGTTCTAGGCATGCAGATTTATCAGTGAGCTAAATATTTAAAGACCTATCCTCTTGGTATCAGCATTCTAATGGAGAAAGACCATCAACAAACAATAAATATGACACAAAGTCAGTTACATAGGCTGTTACAAGTGACAGTGGCAAGACCAAGGAAAGGATAGAGTAAGGGGATGGAACACTGGGACCAGGTTGGGAAGTGGAGGGCAGTTTGTAGCAGTAGATAGGATGGTGTGGCCGGGTCTTATGGAACAGAAGGATCTGAGTACAGACTGAAAGGAATGAGGGTGGAGTGGACCCAGTATAAATCTGGGGAAGGGTGTCCCAGGTGGAGGGAATAGCCAGTGCAAAGGCCCTGAGGTAGAAGCATGTCTGGTGTGTTCAGAACACAGTCCTGTACTGTAATGAATGAGTGGGGGGAAGTGATAGGAAGTGGAGCCAAAGAGGGGTTGGCCCCGGTGGCTCTGCCAGCTACGGTTGTGTACCTACTATGCAAAGGGCATGGGCCATCACTGAGCACTTGCTATGCACAGAGCATGGCCTACCATTGAAAGCATGCCAGCTTTGCCTGGGCACCATAGGAGCTTCCTGTCATTTTTGCCACCACCCTGAGAGAGAGATTCCTCTTAGTGAAAACCACTCACAGATGATGCAGCTAAAGCTTTGGGTAGTTAAGTGACCCTGAATGGGGAGCCGTGGCAGTCAGAATCTAATGGCGCTCACCCGTCAGGATCCAGAGCTCAGCCATGAACCAGGAAGATGGCAACAGTGGCCACTCTGGACAGCCAGAACAGTAGATGCTCAAGGCCTGTGCACAGGACTCCTACTGGAAGCTCCCCACTCCCTGGGTGCCTGCCACAACCGTGTGTGTGTGTGTGTGTGTGTGTGTGTGTGTGTGTGTGTGTGTGTATGTGTTTCTAGGGATGGAACCCAGGGGTATTCTACCTCCAAGCTATACCCTAGCCCAGTTTTATTTTTATTTTATTTTGAAACAGGTTCTAGCTAGGTTGATGAGAATCTCACTACTTGCTGAAGTTGTCCTTAACCTGTGATCCTCCCATCTCAGCCTCCCAAGTACTGGGACTGCCAGGCGTGCACCACCACTCCTAGCTCACACCCACCATTTATGAAACAAGGACCCCCTGCATAGCAGCCAGAGCTAGAAGGGGCTGCCCTTGAGCTGTGGGTCTCTGAAACTGGAATGACTCATGAAGTACTTAGTGTTTGATACTTAGAACTCAAGCACTATTAGTGCTTAGCTAAAGGCAGAACAGTGGGGATGTAGAAAGAAACCAGAGAGCAGATGGAAGGTGGGTAGAGAGTGGTAGTTCAGCGGCACAACCAGGCCTCATTCCAAGATGGCTAAGCCCCTCCCGGGCAGCCCTCTGCTGGACAAGGGAGTTACTGCCCTCACAGAACTCCCAGTCCATGTTCGATTAATGCTCTGTGCAAGAAGGGCAATCAGAACATTTTCTTTTTTTTTTTTTTTTTTTTTTTTGGTACTGGGAATTGAACCCAGGGGCATTCTACCTCCAAGCTACAACCCCAGGCCTTTTTTATTTTTTGTTTCAAAACAGGGTCTCACTAAGTTGCTGAGGCTGTCCTCAAACCTGTGATCCTCCTGTCTCAGTCTCCCACGTACTGGGATTACAAGTGTGCACCACTATGCCCATCTAAACAGAACACTTTTTTTTTGTACTGGTGATTGAACTGAGGGGCATTCTACCTCTGAGCTACACCCCCAGCCCTTTTTATTTATTTATTTGTTTATTTTTTAAACAGGGTCTGGCTAAATTGCTGAGGCTAGGTTTGAACTTGCAATCCTCCTGTCTCAGCCTCCCAAGTACGGGTGTGCGCCACTGCGCCAGGCTTAAACAAAACACTTTTAAGGGCACCATCTGTCCTGCAGAGGAAATTTTGCACGTCTAGGAATAAAACCTTGGCTCTCCAAGAGTCTCAAAGAACTGGGGTCACAGTCTTGGCTTTCTCCCTGCAGATTCCAACCCTGCAGAGTGACCAAAGAGAGGAAGTGGCTGAAGATACCAAAGATGGGGGAGGGAAAGGTGAGTATGCGGGAGATTGTCCAAGAGTTCTGGGGTGCCCCTGCCCGGGGTAACTTGGCTGAAAAATGGCTCTGGGGGGGATGTCCAGAGGACTTAGGGATGCTCAGCATTGACCACCCCACCCCACAGTGTCCAGCCAAGGCCCTGAGGACTCACTCCTGGGAACACAGTCCCGTGGCCATTTCAGCCGCCAGCCAGTGAAGTATCCCCGGGGGGGTGTACGACCAGTCACCCATCAACTGTCCAGCTTGGCCCTGGTGGCTTCCAAGTTGTGTGAGGAGGCCCCTGTCACATCAGTGCACCGTGGGAGTTTGAGGGGTCGGGGGCCGGGCCCAGTTGCCGCGACCCCTGAGGACAGCCCCCTGCGCCGCACCCCACTGCCCAAGCATTTTGAGATCACCCAGGAAACAGCCCGGCTACTCTCCAAGCTGGACAGTGAGGCTGTGCCCAGGTCCACCTGCTGCCCGGACTCCCAGCCTGAGGAAACTGAGGACCATCTCTGATCACCCCACCATACCAAGGGGCCTAGGACTGAGAAGACAGACCCATGTCTCCCCAGCAACCCCCCCCCCCGCCTGGTGGCCAGACATTGTGCCAGAAGTTCAATGTTGGGGGTTCAGAGTTCCTGTAAGAACTGGGGAGGCCTAAAACACTTTTTGGAGCCAGGCATGGTGGTGCACACCTGTAATCCCAGTATTTGGGAGGCTGAGACAGGAGGATCACAGGTTCCAGGACAGTCTCAGCAATAAAACGAGACTCTCAGCAACCTAATGAGACTCTGTTTCAAAAACAAAACATAGCCAGGTGTGGTGGTGCACGCTTGTAATCCCAGTACTTGGGAGGCTGAGACAGGAGGATCCGGGTTCGCGGCCAGCCTCAGCTACTTAGTGAGGCCTTACACAACTTAGTGAGACCCTGTTTCAAAATAAAAAATAAAATAGGGCTGGGGGTGTAGCTCAGAAATAGAATGCCACTGGATTCAATCTCCAGTATCCCCCCACACAAATATGCAAACAACGTTTAGCTCTCTGAGTGGTATACCAGCCAACCCCCAGTGGATTTCAGATAATAACATGCCTCAACATGATCCAGAGAGCTTGTTGGGCTCA